>PVLC010001608.1:0-17060 GCA_004027655.1 Graphiurus murinus | reverse complement strand
AGCAGTTACATTTTTTTGAGTAAAGTATTTCTCAAAAAAAATGCTGCCCAGTAAAATGAACTGTCTTCATCGTTTCACAAAAATAGAAATATTTTTGTATAGCCTAAACCTCAACAAGGTAATGAATTGCAGTATAAAGTAAATAAATTAATTTTAAGGTTTATAATCAATACAGGGAAATTCTCTACTCAGGTCATATAGAGTAATCATCACTGGCTTAACCTTATAAGAATGAAACACACACACACACACACACACACACACACACACATACACACCTCAACAGACCAATTAATCTACACAATCTCAACACCACATGCTCAGGTACACATGAGTATGAGATAACAGCCAGATGTAATGGTACACCCCTTAAAACCAGTACTTGGGAGGCTGAGATAGGAGGATTACATGTTCAAGACCAGCCTCAGCAACTTAATGAGACCCTCACCAACTTAGTGAGACCATGTTTCAAAACAAAAAATAAAATAGAGCTGGGTGTATAGCTCAGAGGTAGAGTGCCATTGTGTTTAATTCCCAGTACCACAAAAGAGCATGAGCTATAAACAAGACCTGAGGAAATGTTTCTCTTAGATGGATACACTCATATGACTTAAAAGATGATACTGTCATTATCTTTCCCATTAGGACATAAAAATATGGAATTAGTTTTATTTTCCTATGACTCTGAACCTCAAGTCAAATTTCTCATCTTGTCTTATGTTGTCCTGTCTTTTTTAACACAAGCACAATCTAATATTGGGCTTCAGCCCCTCATAACTAGATTAGTTTTATGATTTTCTTTTGGGCTGCCTTTCCATAGTGTTCCTTCCCAACCCATCCCACTTTCTGTGGTCAGATAATTATTTTTCAAAACAATATTTCAAAATATTCTGAATCTTCCACATTTCCTAGAGGGATGAAGCTTTGGAGTCAGCCTCATATACATCTCTCCTTCACCTTCCAGTTGATCTTCAGTCCTGTCATTTCTACCTTTTTGAGTATTCCTTAGAGTCATCCCATTTTCTTTAATTCTCACTGTGATTTTCTTAGTTCAGGTACACTTATTTTCACACTTATTTGAAATCAGCTAGCTGGCAGCCTGGATGATATGAAATGTGGTTGAATAGTAGTAAGTAAAAAAATGTTTTTTGAAGAGATCCTGTGAACAGACATCTGACTAACTTAACATATTAAGAATTCATGGTTTTACTCCATAATAAATCTTTGATGCCTTTGATTCCTCACACTTTTACTTTAGACATATTTAGTGATTATCAAGCTCACAAAACAGTATAGTAGTAATAGGTTAGAAATCACCCAGTTGGGGAGGTGGACATCCAAATAAAGAAAAAAGAGAGAGAAAGAGAGTGCTAGTAAGCAAGAGAGAAAACTCAATAGAAGTGCACACTGCTAGGCAGATTCACAAAAGAGAGGGGGAAGATGAAAATATGATATAAAATTTTAAAATGCACACTAGTCAGAAGACAGAAGTTTGAGACAGAACAGCCCTACAGAATTCAAGGTATCCTAGAGGACTCACTGTGTTATAACCCAGTACATTAACATGATCACCCAAGGTCAATAAAAAATCCTCAAGTAAGTCCAAAATGTTTTATTTCAAGGGCAGGAGTTTGTGCATGTGTGATTAGAAAAAGCATTTCAAAACACTTAAAAGTTACAAAAGCAATACTTTTTTATCAATACACAAATATTTTATTATTTATTTATTTATTTACTTATTTATTTATGGCACTGGAGATTGAACCCAGGGCATTCAAACTCAGGGTTATACCCCCTCCTGATTTAATTTAAAAAAAATAAGGTTTCACTAAGTTGCTGAGGCTGATTTCAAACCAGCAATCCTTCTGTCTCAGCTTCCCCAGTATTGGGATTACAAGTGTGCACCACCATGCCTAGTCAAAAACAGTACTCTGAGGACCAAACCCCTGGATAAAAACTTCAGTTGTCAAAAATGATACATTTTCTGAGAGTTTTAGTTATTTGAAATATCTCAATTGATTTTTATCTTCTTGATGTTGACATCACAAGGGATTGGCATTATTCCTTATATGGTATAGGAATTAATAAATGTACATTGTTAATGAAAAGAGTTAAAGAACACATTTTATACATGTAGATAAAACCTCCCTGGCTAAAGAACAGTGTTCTTGCTTGATTTACAATGCAATACTAATACTGAATATGTCTCTATTTCATAAGTGATCCCTCATGCATTTGTATTTTGAAATTTAGTATGTTCAGGGACAAGTTAATAGTGAACAATGTGAATTATTATTATTATTTTTATAAATAGCCCTTCCTCTGCTTTAAATGAAGTAAATATTTAGAGGAAGTTGTATAAACACAGCACTTCATTGCCATCTGTCTTTGTACTCATTCAATATTTGATGCCATTTACCAAAAGGACAAACATCTTTAAGATTAGAAATCAAAGAGAATGGCAAGAGATTCTCTATTCTACTCAAGTATGCTATTTATTGAATACTCAGCTGGATGGAAACAAGACTCATAATTCATCTCTGTTTAAGTAGATACCTTAGTATGCTTTTTTCTACTGCTCTGCCCCTTCTCCAGACATAATACAAACTGTGGCTACACTGGACCACTGAAGATTTCAAGATTCATTCTTCCTGATGATCTCAATTTACATAATCAGATAAAACACAAAATTACAGAGGGATAATTGGAAAATGTGACTTTGGTACAATTTGATAGAGAGGTGCAATCAGAGGGAGGTACACAGTATGATAAGATATGCTTTTTTTTTTTTTTTTTTTTAAGAAAAGCTTACCTGGGCATGGTGGTACACCTTTGTAATCCCAATACTCGGGAGGATGAGATCGGAGGATTTGGGTTCACGGCCAGCCTTAGCTACTTAGTTAGGCCTCTGTAACTTAGTGAGACCCTGTTTCAAAATAAAGAATTAAAAATAGGGCTGGAGGTGTAGCTTGGAGGTACAATGCTCCTGAGTTCAATCCCCAGTACCACAAAAAAAAAAAAAAAAAAAAAGGAAGAAAGAATGAGTGGTCAAGATACCTTGTTCCAAGTAGGCTTCAGGTGACAAATTTCAAAAACAAAGAAAAATGGCTGGGGGACTTAAACAATGGGAACTTTTATCGACATTTGAAATGTCAAGGACTTAATTTTCAATTATATGTATGTCATACTGTAACTGGTTGTTGAAATTGGTCTTTGAGAACATTTTTGAAACTGAAATATTTTTGTCTTCATTCATACATATTTTATCCTTTAAAAATATCCAGTATTGAGCCAGGTGTGGTAGCGCATCTTGTAATACTAACTTTGGAGGCTGAGACAGGAGAATCGTAGGTTCACGGCCAGCCTCAGATACTTAGTGAGGCCTCTGTAACCTAATGAAACCCTATTTTAAAATAAAAAATACAAAATAGGGCTGGGGGTGTAACTCGGAGGTAGAATTCCCCTGGGTCCAATCCCCAGTACCCTAAAAGAAAAAATCCAGTGTAAAATAGAATTTCCTTATAAGTTTTAGTTTCACAGATTCCTTAGAATACTGACCTAGAACCAATGATTTTTTAATTTCAAATATGCACCACCACATACTATGATATTAATAGTAGATGTCTGAATAGTGGTAAGTATATCTGTGAACTTGATGTTATAGTGTCTTAATATAATGTTTATTGTGGTTTGAGAAAATAGCTTCATAATTAAACATGTAGCCATTAATAATTACAAATTTCATAAGACATATAAACTCAAAGATATATTTATAATCATTTTTTCACAGAACAATATTTATATGAAGTAATCTGAATTTAAAAACACACATTGGCTTATCTGGAAAAACTTCTAGAAAGTTTATTAAGGAAATTCTCCTTCATTGACTATTATTCATTCAAAAATAGTAAAAATATCCATTTTGAAAAGTGTGTTAAACATTATGCTAAGTGAGATTAGTCAGTATCAAAAAGTGAAAAGTTGGATGTTCTCCTCGATATGCAGTTAATTTGACCATTGTTGGACCTGCCTCCCTCATGGCCACCACTTCCTCCTTCCTTTTATCCATCTTAGTTTCTTCCACAACATTGTCTCTGGGTCTGTTTTACACATGTCTTTCTGGTAAAACTGCAAATCTGTAAAGTCTCTCAGCTTTACTTTCCACTTCCAAAATAGGGTGTACAATTAGCTAAATGTGGACATCAATATTCATAATGCAATTTGGATACTTTGTTGTTTGAGATTTTCTCTGCCATTTTAATCAGCCCATTACCTATAAATTCAGCTTCACTTATGATGTGAGCCTATAATGTACCAATAAAGTACATTAAAAAATTCAGCTTCACACAAAGTTTCAGGACACAGCCAGAATGTCAATAAGTTCTTTGCCAGAATGAAAGACATGTGATTCCCTACTCCACTCTCTTGTGAAGTCCTCTTTGCCCTCTGAAATCTCATAAGCACAGTTTCTACCATCTGCATTTAAAGCCATAGTCTGGCCCTTCCAACTTCCTCTCAGAAAACAGTTCCAAAGACTTACAAAATACATGGAAAGACTTAAATATAACTGCAACCCCACTCCTGGTACCAATTTAGGTCTCTGTCAACATTCTCACTGCCATAATCCAACACAACTGACAATACAGCTTAGAGGAATGAAGATTCCTCTAAGTTGTGTAAATGCTCACATTCAGAGATCTCTAGAAGTTCAGACTATGTGAGGCTGGAATTTGCAGAGCTCAAGGCATGGTGGTGGGAAGGGGAGAGAGGGAGAGCACAAGCCTTCACTCTCATATCATGGAAGCCAGAAGCAGAGGGAGAGGAGGAAGAGGAGAAAGGATATATAATCTCCAAGGCCACACTCCCAGCAACCCCTCCTTAGCAACCAAGCTCCACTTTCAACATTGCTACCTTGTTTCTGTGAGGGCTAGGGGAACATTCTAAATCCAAACCATTTCAGGAACATTCTTTAGTTTTCGAGTGTTCCTGCCTTGGTATGTTCTGTGTTGCTATAAACACAATGCTTGAGGCTGGGTAATTTATAAAGAACAGAAGTTTATTTGGCTCATATTTTTAGAAGCAGGGGAGGTAAAAGCACCAGCATCTGCTGAGCATCAATCTGGTAAAGGTCTTCTTGCTACATCATCACTTGGCCAGGGATATCAGAGGATAAGACAGAGCAAGGGAGCCAGCCCAGGTGTCTCTTCTTTTTATTATAAAGCTACTAACTCCATTGTGGGGATCCATACTCAAGACCTCATCTAATCCTTGTTACTTTCCAAAGGCCCTGCCTTCAGATATCATTGATATATTTGGGTATTAACTTTACAACACATAAACTTTTAGGGGGCACTTTCAAACTGTGAAAGTACCTATAATCATCTATATACAATTTTAGAAATTAACTATCCTTCCAACTTATTTTCTTACACAGGAATAAATAAATCAAGAAAAAAACCCAACTTTGCTGTATACTGAGAATGTATTTGAGTTCAGAGGAAATATCAGCTATGCTATTGTTTCTTGAATAAAAGCAGAGTTTGAGGAAGGATTTTACTTTTCCAAATGATTGGACATACACAGTATTGAGAATATTTGAACTTTTTTGAAATCACACTTTTACTTTGCATAACAACTGAACATAAGGCTACTCTATTCTTTTTTACATTATTCTAAATTGATGGGCAGACAAACAGAGTACCAAGTATGAACAAACCTGAAAGACTTGAGATTGCCTAATTATCTTTAGCACATTTCTCTTTTTTCTATCATGTTCTGTGTTGGAGCTCAAAGTGTCTTTTGAATCCTTCTAAACCATTGACAGTTAATTTTTGTCCATTAGAGACCCACTTCTTACTGTTTGTATTTATCCATCATAGGAGCTGCACCTTTTTATAACTAGCTAGCTGTCTTTTTGTCATTTTTTGTCTCTTATCCTGCTTAAATGCTCACTGGGATGATAAATTTCAACTTGTATTAAACAAAAGCATGCAGTTAAGATATCCAATGCAGCATCCATAGTTATTAAAAAATAGTTTTATCTTTTACATTTGCTTTCAGTTTGAATTGACCAATATGTTTAAGGGTTATAGAAGTATATCACTCAAGACCAGAGTGTATCCCACTCTTGAGATTATTATTATTAATACAAGCAGGGAAGCTAAATCTCTTATTATGGTTTGTATTTATAATGCCCTTCCCAGCCTCATGTGTTAAGCAATGTAGCCTGGTTCAGAGGAAAGGCATGGCTGGAGGAGGTGAGTCTCTGGGGGCTTGTCCTGGGGGACGGTATCTGTCTGTGGCTTCCTCTTTCCTTTCCACATATCCTGCCACCACAGTTTCTGCCTCTGAGCTGGCCAGCCATGGACTGAACCTCTAAAATGGTGAGCCAATAAACTTTTTCTCCTCCAAGATATACTTGTTGGGTATTTTGGTTCCCGCAATGGAAAAACTGACTAAAACATCTATTACGCTTTCATAAGGGGAAAAATACCAGAACACTTTGCACATGAATCTGTCTATGTTGCCATTTTCCTAGTGTCCGAATTCCTCAAGATGTAGGGAAGCATATTTAAATGGAAAGGAAGATAAAACCAAAGTAAATAAGAAGTTGATGGGATTGCTCTACCTTTGCATTAATGAGTGACTTCTAGAAACTTCCAAAGCCTGAAGACTTACATACATAAAAAGGGAAGGACCATTCCCAGGCATCTCATGAATTCCACTAGTTGGGGGACTGTAGACATGTCCTTAGCTTTGGGTTTCTAGTAGCTTGTATTGTGGGAACTCGTGAAACAGGACATGTGGGGAATGGTAAAGCTCAGCCTAGAAAATAAAAATAGTTAGAAAAATGCTTTTTATCAATCTTTTTAAAAAAGTAGTATGCTAACACTTCCTTGTGGCTGGATATATATACCTCTATTGCTGGAAAAAGAAAAGAGACTCAATATATGAATTAATAAAATTGATATTATGTATATATGTATATATATATGAATTTATATATACATTTATTCATATATATGTGTATATATGAATTTAATGGAATTTAGAAATTCTTCTCATGGTGTTTAAAAAGAGATTGTGGCAGTAAGCTCTATTATACATTTTGCTAACCATCCAGATTATTTAATCAAGAATTTTGTCGAACAGAATATTCCCAACCATATATAAGCTAATTTAAGTCATTACCATCACTCTCTAGGGATAAGAGAAAATTATAAGTATAGTAAAATTTCATGTCCTGGAATGAAAACTGAATGTTTTAAGCCATAAGTAGCATGACTTTCCCCATATTTCTGCTAGCACATCTAAATTGTTCTTAATTTTATAGGGATGTTTTCTCAGAAAGTTTGATTAACTAAACACAGGATGTTGATATTATTTGCATTTCTTCCTAAGAACCTATGAGGCAGTTTAAAACCCACAAAATGTTTAATAAATTAGAAATAGAAATATAAAATCGAACCCATGAAAACAACGAACAAAGTCTCATTTTGATAATTATTACTAAACATGGATTGCATGAGTGTTATCTCTGCCCCTGAGATTTCTGGTAGTAGCTAGAGAATAGAGAAGTTCTCATACACTCAAGAAGCACTGATGCCATAGGGAAGATATATAGAAGACATTGAGGTAAAAGGCCTCAAACAGTTTTTTCGACAAATGTTTTTGTACCACAGCCTTTGATACAGCCAAGGTCAACTCTCACCAGTTGAACATGCTTTTTTCCATGGTGGAAATTAAGGGAGGGAGAAAATTTTTGAATATATTCCAAACATATGTGCTTCAAAGGAGAAAATAGTCCTAGGAAGTTATTTAAAATAATCATGCTTCAAATTAAGTTTCTGTATATATTTTCCATGAGTTAGGATCTTAAAATTAGAATACCCAATTCTGACCCGATGACTGCAGGAGTTAAATGTACCATGAGTTCGGATCAGAGATTCTCAAAATTATTTGTCTTGCCACCCCCTTTTCAGAACAAAAAAATACTCAGCAATCCCCTATAAATCTACTTTCTTTGAACAAATGAATATACAGAGTGACAAATGCATGCTCTTTTATGTATCTCTGTTTTGTTCCATTGCTCCCCTGGATGTGTTATCACCCTCTTTGGGAACCTAAGACAGGTGAAGCCAAGAGGTATGCAAGAATGTCCCAGTGGAGGCTTCAAAAAGGAGTTAAAGAAACAAACAAACACAATGGAATGCTGTCAGAAACAAAGGCAGCCAATCTTTTTCTTAATCTACACAGGCACTGATATCTGTTTTCTTTCCAAATATGTGTTTTATCTATGTTCATTTAGGAAAAGATGTCTATAGCTTGCAGGTTCACATTTCCCTTAGTTTCAACCATGCACCAGAACTTCTAGACTGACTGTGACTCCTAATCCCAATTGCTAAAAGAGGGAATGTGGTCAGTTCATTTTGGGTCAGTTCATTTTGGATTTGGTCTCCATCTCAAATCCAATTCATGGGACTGGGTGTCAGAGACCAAAAGAACAATCTTCCAAGGCCCTGCCTTATAGGTGGAGGCAGTTTCCAGGAACAGAGTTGAACAGATACCCCAGAGGATGCTAAGAATGCTGAGGTTACTCTTAGTTGAGGGCTTGGAACAGAATTTTCTATTTTCATATCAATAGATGATGCAAAATTGTATAAAATTGAGAGGAAGAGACATAGAAATCCTTCTCCTATAAAAGTTGAGAAGCCGAACAAATATTTTTGAAAAGGTAAAAATAAAACCTCCCCACATTTATACTGAAATGGGCTGCAGGCAAAGTAAAGATTGTCCTTAGGAAGCAGATTTAAATCAGCTCCCACAATTAGACACACTCTAGATCGAGAGCCCAGAGTCTCACACCATAGGATACCATGGAAAAAGATGATTCTGGCTTGGAAATTTTTCAAAGCAGGTGTTCCAAGTCATCAAAAAGAAACCTGAGAGTAATGTTTCCATGGAAAAAGTTGTGCTGAGCTGCATAACTCTGCAGCATGCTTTCCTGGATGAACTATGGGGAAAGCCTGCTTGTACAAAATGGTAATAGCTTGTCTTGCTGTAGAGCTGTGATCAATTGCCTTTTGTCTGCCAAAGAAAATGATTTTAGTTTTGATAAAGTTGATGACGCTCAATTTTTTCTGGCAGCAGTAGGATAGCAGAATTATTTGTATCCTGAAATCAATTCTAGTTGTTGAAAAATTAAACCCATATCAGCATCTAGGAAAAGGCTGTCTTTCTATCTACCATGATAGTAAATAACTAATTTGTCTAAAGTCAGTATTCTATCATGAAGATATTAGTTTTAAGAAGAATATGTAAAACACAATCCCAGTTTATATTCTATGACATTGTGAATGTATATGTTAAGAAGTTTCCTTCCTTTAGTTCAGTCTTAAAGGGATATTTACTCCCACATTTGAAGATCATACTACTAAGCCTTTTGTTGTTGTTGTTTCGTTTTTGCAGTGTTGGCGATCACACCTAGGATATCACATATATTAGGTAAGTACTCTAATACTGAGCCACATATCTAGCCCTTAAACCTCATTTTTTAGTTAACTTGATTCTACAGACATTGAAGTAAAAATATAGTGAAAGATCAATATGCTTAGCAAGTAATCTTGGTTTCTTAAAAATAATAGTAATAAATAGTATATAGTAATACAGGGCCTAAAACTATCATGCTTCTAATACAAAATTTAACTTGGAGACTTCACAAATGTGGTATGTGGAGAAGCATGAAATAAACAATTGAGAAGATAGGGAGAATTGATGGAACCACAGTTTGTGGTACCGCAGGACTAACCCTTTTGAAAATAAAAATGGGCAAGCCAGGTGTGGTGGCACATACATGTAATCTCAGTACTTGAGAAGCTGAGATAGGAGGACCACAGGTTTGCAGTCAGCCTCAGCAACTGAGCAAGGCCCTCCACAATTTAGTTAGGCCCTATTTCAAAAATTAAAAATAAATTAGGGCTAGAGGTGAATTTCAGAAGTAAAATGCCCCTGGGTTCAATCACCAGTACCACAAACACACAAAAAATTAGAGTGGGCTCCCTTAGAATCTCTCTAGAATTGATCTTGATGACTGTGTAGAGGTTACATGTGGTTAGTAGTTTGATTTTCATTCAAACAGGTGTCAGACAGCAATTCAAAGCTCTCCTTAGAACTTACCTTCAGAGGATGAGGAAATGAGTGTTGTTATAAAGTAGGAACAGGGCCCTATCCGATGACTAGGCTCCAAAGTACTTATTATATTTGGGGTCCATAAAGCTAAAAGAATTTGGCCCCCAGTATTGATGGTTATTTTTGCCTCCATATATAGTTCTACTGAAACCATTTATGGGGCAATTGTAGCATTGGCATTATCATTAACTGTGGGAATTAAGTAAAAGTCTTCTGTAGGCTTTAATTAATTTAGCTTCAGTATTTGAGCGGTAATGAGTTTATAATTAGATGGGTTTGAATTGGGCTGATTCTCCCACATTCTAGTTTTAACATGTTGCCTTGCTAAACTTGCCAGAAATGTCTGCTCATTTGTTTTTATTTATGTTTTGTTGTTTTTCTGTCCATGTAGTTTTTAGAAATCAATATGAAATCCATTAAAAATAGGACAGGCAGAACTGATTTTTTTCCCTGAAACTATCAGTTGATTAAGGAAAAAATAAATTGGAGTCTTTCCTGGCAGAACATTTAATGTTCTTCATATAACAAAAGGCTGTTTTAGAAAGGTAAAACATTTCCACATTATTTCATGTTACCCTTCCAAACCAATTCGTCCAGTTATGGACAAACAGACTAAAGAAGTGATATTTAGCATTACAATAAAAAGAAAATTGCAAAGCTAGACAAAATATTCAGCACAAGAGACGTAATAAACAATGAGAAGTGAATAATTTTAAGTTTGGAAATATAGTTATTTATCCTCTGCTCCCCTCCTTCATGTAGGATACACATATAATAAAATCCTTTCCTTTTTGCTTATTAATTAAATAGGACTTTCAATTTCAACTGACAAATATTCAACAGGCTTAGTGAAAAGTGGTACTTTACTTTATTGCCTCATATAACTAAAAAGTAAAGGGGGGTTATGTGAGCTTCAGGCAAAATCCAGGCTCTCCAACTATGACCTCAATACTTTCTCAGTTCTGTTTGCTCGTCTTTTGGATTTATCATCAGGCAGAGTCTTCTCATATATTTAAAAGAACTTACATCTCCAGTAAAAGTTGCAATTTAGAGTAATCTCACCTCTCCTTCTACTCCTGAACCTAAATATGAATGGAAACTTGAGAAAAAAAAAAAACAAAAACAAAAATAAAAACAGACATGCTACTTGGTAGCTCTTTGAATTTCCCAATATATCCCTTGCCACTTTCTCCATGTTCCTCTTCTGAATATATATATTCAGAATGAATATCTTCTATTCATCATTATATTGCACCCATGAAAATTAAACACCAACACCAAAAGCAGCCAAGTTGTGTAAAGGATAAGCTGGTAGATATGAAAAATAAATGTTAAGATTAAGACTAAGGAAGTGATTTGATTTCTGTTGTATAGTGGCTTATGCACAAAGATAAAAAATATTGAAATATTGTTCTGTTTTTAAACTCTTACATTTAAGTTGTTAGAATGGAATTTTAGGGTTGGAAATCAACAACAATATTATCAGTATTAATAATTACCACTTATTGAGCTCTAACCACCTGAGTGCTGGATGCTCTATGAGATTTACATACATTGAATCAATGAATACTCACAAAACACTGGACATTTGTTGATATTGATAGTCCCACTGTAGAGGCATAAAAGCCAAGGCATAGAGTGGTGAACAAATTTTCCTAAGTCTGATATTTAAAAGGTCAGTCAAAGTTTAAATCCAAGGTTAAGTACAAAGCTTAATATTTTATCCCAAATTTCTCTTCAAAAATTATCTTAAACTATTTATGAATGAAATATCTGCCAAATTGAATTGTATGAATCAGTTGCTAACATGAAAAATTTCTTTCTGCTAATTTATATCCTTCATTTTCTTCATGGCTTAAGTAAAGCCCTCTTCTAGAAAGTTTTCATGAACTGCCTAGATTGTAGTAACAATTAGGGTAATAGTGATATTCAACTTTTAGTGATGTGTTATGTGTGTCAGACTCTGCACCAAGCACATTCACTACATTAGGAGGCTGGCATCCATTCTCCCCCTTTTTGGCAGCTTTTCTCCTTCTTTATCTGTCTTTTGGTGTTTACTTGGACACCATGTAATGGAGCACTGCATGTAGTAGGTTTACTGCAGGGGTGGTGGTGACCTTAGCATAGACATGTATGTGAGTGTGAGAAGAAGAAATAAGACAGACATAACAGTTGAACTGTCATGTGGTAGCCACCAAGACCTCAGCAGCCTTGGAGGAGTTCTAGAGCTAAGATGGCACTTCAGGATTGTCCTGAATTACAACAATGGGGCTGGGACTTTGTACCTCATATTGATTGGTCTTAGATTCTAGCTGCCTCTGTGCATGGACATGACCGCCCCACCATGCAGCTTTCTTGGGCCAGAGCAATGCCAGCAGGTATGAGCCTTTAGCAGGCAGAGCTCCCACTAAATGATAGAATAAGTTCCCGAGACTTGAAGGGGAGGAATCCTGACAACACCTCACAGCTCTGCACACCTGAAATATTAGACATTTTGTTTATTAATTATTTTCTATCTCCTTTCTCTAGCATGTAAGCTCCAGAAGAGCAGCAATTTTGTCTATTTTGGATATATCTTTAGCATGTAGAACTGTATTCCAGATAGAGTAGGTTCTCACAAATTTTTGAGGAATGGGTGACTGTACAAATAAAGAAGTTTCTAGTTCCCCCATGAGGAAACCAAAGCTGAAATCCACTAAATTTCCTTCCTTCAGTCTTATTTCCCGGGAAGGCATTAGGTTTGGGAGAATTTAGGTGCTGATATTTATTGGTGCACTCCACATCTTTGATACTTTACTAAAAATATTCCAATTTTCAGAGCAATGAAGGAAACATATTCTTCTTTTAAAAATGAGGAGAAATTAAATTCTAGAGAGGTGAATCCTATGCTGCTAGGTTGAATGTATCATTTTAACTTTGTCAATTAGAACATTCAACCATGTAACCTAGCCTAAGAAAGCCATGACACCTCTGTGTATCATGTTCATTTTGATGTCTAACTCTGCTTTGCTAACATATCACCTTTACCTCTATGCTATCTAGATTCATGAAGTCTCCCAGATAACTCAATTTCCAGGATTTCTCCAACTGACCAATTTTCTTCGAAGACTTGACATGGAATGGTTCAGCTGCAGTTTTCTCTGGAGGCTGTGGTGTGCTAAGCAGGTCATAATTCACTGTGTCTTGAAAGTCCAGAGACCAAATATGAACTGTCAAGGAGAGATATGCAGGCATAGAGCGAGCATGTATTAGAATTTAAATTGGTAATTCCCAAGGCTCCTGCACCTTCAGTAGGTGAATTCTTATAGCTAAAATATTCTCTAGGGAATTTGGAAGTTATGACAGCTATACGAATGGCAATAAAAACGATATTTGGAAGGTTTTATTTTTAGGGTGGATAAAATGAAGGTGAGGAAATAATTAGATGTGTTAGGAGTGGTTCTAGAAAAGTCAGTTATAGGAAGCTCATTCTTACTGGCAGGCTTGTCTCTGGAATTACTGCTTGATGGAAGAAAAATAGAAATCCAGGGAATCTTAACTTTAGTCTCAAGATAAGGGATAGAGCTTCAGGCTCCCACCACCACTGTGCCTCGTTTTTCTGGTATCAAGACCACAACCCACACAATTTACTCCTGAATATGTATACACCCATAAAGCTACTGGTTCTTTAGAGCATTTATCAGAATTACCCAGAGGGCTTGTTAAAACAGAGCAACCCTAGAGTTTTAGTGCATTGTTATGGTTTGAATATGGTTTGTTTCCTCTGAAACATATGTTAAAACTGAGTCCCATTATGATATATTAAGATGCTATATATCTCATAATATCTCATAATGGGACTCAAAGTCCAGGTGGGAATTTGAGAGGTGATTATATAATTTCCCTCATGAATGGATTAACCTGTTCATGCAGTTAATGGGTTAATGAGTTATCTCTATAGTTGATCTGATATAAAAGGCAATTTTCCTGGATGTTTCACATACTCCCTCTCTCTGTGCTATCTGGGGACACTGCCTGCAAGAAGGTCATCACCAGATCCAGCCCCTCAACCAAGGACTAGAACCAGGAACCCAAACTAATTTCTTTCCTTTATGACTTCTTTATTCTTTGGTATTTTTGTTATTAGCATCAGAAAACAGACCAAGACACAGATTTGCAATCTGAAAATGCACAGATCTGCATTTCTAGTATGTTGCCAGGTGTTTCCAATTCCTTTGGTGCAGGGCCCATATTTTGAAAACTATAATTCTAGCCACACTGTATTTCTTGCAGTTACGAAAAGTGCCATGCTGTCTGAGGTGTTCCCATGCACACATGCCACACATGCTTTTCTCTGTCCAAGAGGGAGCAGAATCTTCCAGGTCCTATCTATCTTTCTATTCCTCTTCCAGCCTCATCATCTTCATGGCCAAGTTTTACTTAGCATTATGTCTCCTTTCAGATATCACTTTTATTTTGCAAGTATTCCCTTGAAAGTTTGCTTGCTTTTTTTTTTTTTTTTAAACACCTGTGCTGCTACATGTCACACACTACCCTGTATGGTAATTCTTTCATTTTCTGAACCTCTCACTAGCTTTTATGAAAGTAGAGAACAAGTTTATCCTCTTTTAAATCCCCGGTGCCCACCTCTATGTCTGACCCATCTATTAATATGTGTGGATTCAGTGATGGGCTAAATTAGTAAAATGAACAAATATTTTTCTACTTGATTTAGCTTTCACTGCTTCTTCTCAGTTATCCTTTACTTTCTCCCTCATTATATTAAGATTTGGGACAAAATATGACAAATTTCCAAATAAATTATTTTTACTCCCAAGGATAAGCAACAATATTAAAAGCATTGCTAATTCCATACCTTTATCTGAATATGGGAATAGGAATCCTGTACAAATACAGAATATATGTATTGCAGTTATGCTCACATCAGTAAGTATGATTACCATGTTTATTATTTACAGAATGCTGAAACTGATTTGTTGAAAAAATCATTTAGTTTTCTGATTATGTTTTTAGAAAATAAAAATACCTAATTAAAAATACTGTAGTGCACGACCATTTTAAAATGGATGCTCAATTTTCCAAAAACATAAGAAACTATGAAATTCAGTTTGCTATGAGTCAGCTGTTTTATATCTGGCAGTATGGTTGTGACTTTGTCTGTCTTTATAGTACGATATTATGCTCACACATGTTCTACTCGGGCTTATGCACACGCAACTAAATCTCTTAAAGGGCTCCTGTGATTTTGCCAAGAATTCTTGTTACTCCATTTAAATCCACTGAACTACTGCTTCCCTTAAAAAAGTAAAGTGTAACACAAACATTGAGGCTGCTTCTTAATTCCTCACATGGGCCTTGGTAAAGCTGGCTGTGTTTATTTTAGAAACATCTATCCATTCAATATTATGACTCATGGTGATATGAAGCAAAAACAAATCACTTGTATTGGGTTAATACAAATTTAAAAGATGTTCCCTTAGATAATATAAAATTATTTTATTGCAGAGTAGTACTATACAAATAAAAAAATTCAAACTTTGTCTTTATTTTTGGTATAGGCATATACCATTTAATATTTGTATAGTTTATATAAAATACCTCTAGCCTGTCTTGTACATTTTGACAACTTTTTCATTCAACTCTTTTTTTTTCTAGCTCTGAAAAGTGAAGGAATACTATGTGGGTAGAATTTAAGTGGGAAATAAAACTCTAAACAGGATGAAATCCCTGTACTGTGTTATAATCCCAGTCTGTGACTTCCCAAAGGACAACTTCTGGTATAATGCGTTCTTACTCTTCCCTATAGAATCACATCCATATGTCGCCAATATGTATCCCTTGACAGCTACCTGGAGCTCCCCTAATGCTTTAAAAGTCATTCAGTAAGTACCTCCAAAACAGTCCCATTCCCTTCTTGAGCTAGTACACAATCATGCCACAGATGATGGTAAGGGTTAACTGCAATTCTGAATCAAACCAGTAGTTTTGGATAGGTCTCTGTATGGTAAAGTAAGAAATTGGGTTTTCTTCACTTTGTCCTTAATGCTTTTCTAATAACTAGAATGTGACATTAAAAAATAAAAGTCAGTAAAGCTTATATGTGTAATCTGAAGAATGGCTCAAAATCACCAAGTATTGTACAGAGAATATATTTTTCACTAAGTTCAGAGAAATTTGAAATGTCTTAGAAACATTTTTGCTCTTTAGAATAATTGAAGGCTTTAAAGTCAAATAGCTTGACAAAAGAAAATCAGGCAATTTATATAATGGCTGGTATAAAAAATTCATCTAAAATTAAGTCAAATTGGTAGGGGACAAGATGGCGTCTGAGTGAAATACCTCTCCCCAGATGCTGTTCTTTCAAATCAAATTTGCCCCAAAACCAGCTTCTTTACAAAAAAAAAAAAAAGCAACAAAAAGGGGCGAAAGCTGAACCACAACGGAAGAAAACTCAGATAGCCGGTCAGGGGAACAAAGGAGTTCTCCAAACACTCGGAGGGAGTGAAGGCGAGTGTGGCCGCCGGCCTCCGGCCGGCCGCGGGCCGCGGGCCCGACAGAGCTACAACTGGGAACTGCGGAGGTGAGCCGGGGCTCACTGGCGGAGCGAGAACCCGGGGCTGTGGAGGTGAATCTGATTCCGAGAACTAGGCACTCCCCGGCGGACCCAGGGCCTGCGGAGAGTTGGACTGGAAACAAGGGAGTCCTCCAGGCAGCACCTCTGCGGGAGTGCAGGCGCGGCGCAGGCTGCTGACATAGGGCCAAGGGCTGCGGGCTCCCGGAATTGGGACCCAGGACAGCAGAGGTGAGCCCAGTTCCGAGGGCTGGGCACCGCGGCGGACCCGGGGACCGGGCGTGGCGTGGGCACCTCCAGA
>PVLC010001607.1:44268-137253 GCA_004027655.1 Graphiurus murinus | reverse complement strand
ATTAATTTCTAAAACATTTTATGAATTCAAAGGATTTTATAAATGGGAATATTATAAATATCTGGCTTATGGACACAGTTCTCAAAAATCTGTATAAATATTAGCAATCAGGGGAAATATTGTATTGTCTCCAAAATAAAAATAAAACAATAAAAGTCAAAATAAATGTTTTATTCAATATCTAAAACATAACAAGGATAATATGACACTAGTTGTTAATTTTAGTATAAAAAAAAAAAAAAAAAAAAAAAAATTTGAAAAAAAAAAAAAAAAAAAAAAAAAAAAAAAAAAAAAAAAAAAAAAAAAAAAAAAAAAAAAAAAAAAAAAAAAAAAAAAAAAAAAAAAAAAAAAAAAAAAAAAAAAATTTGTAACACACTATACTTGAACATACAAATATGTAGGATGATGCTAAAATATAGCACTTACCATGAAGTGTATAGCATATCCATTTTAGAAAAGAAGAACAAAATGAAAATTAAGAGGCTCAGTTTTCTTTTTAAGAAATTAGAAAAACAAGAACAAATTAACCCTAAAATAAGCACATGAAAGAGATAATACAGATAAAAGCAGAAGTCACTGAAGTAGAAAATAGACTTTAGAGATAATCAATAAGACAAAGCTAGATTTTTGAGATCAAGAAAACAGGTAAAGTTCTAGAAAGATTGATCCAAAAAGGCAAGAGAGGAAAAAAAGTACAATAGAAACATTTCACCAGTGTCAGAAGTTAGAGGAATGACATTTCCATAGATTATTCTGAAGTCAAATTTAAAAAATGAATGTTTATGTCAACCAATTTCTTAGAATACATACCTACTAAATCTCAGAAGAATGGCCTTCTATTAATTAAATAAATTGAATTTATAATTTCAACATTTCCCATAAAAAGTTATAGTCCTCTATATATTTAAATTTCCAATCATAGTGATTATTGGAGTCTGGGAAGGCATGTGTGGGGACACTGAGGTAGTAGGAGGTTGATAACTGGTAGACACATACATAGAAGTAATAAATTTAGTGTTCTACAGAACAAGTAGTTCACAATAATCTATTATATATTTATTTTCATCAAAGGAAAATAATAATATACTTTTCTTACAATATGCTTGATGATAAGTCACAGAAGTAGGACAAAAAAGATTATAGGAACTAGTTTTGTTGCCATTGTATTTTGAAATAAATTTAAAGCACTATTGTCTGATGTGGTGGCATAGGCCTTTAATCTCAGTACTTGGGAGCCTGAGACAGGAAGGATTCCAAGATTGAGGACAACCTCAGCAACTTAGCTAGGCCCTCAGCAATTTAATGACCCCCTGTTTCAAAATAAAATTTTAAAAAAATAGGTTGGGAGTATAGAATGCTCCTGAGTTGAACCCCTAGTAACACACACACACACACACACACACGCGCACACACACACACACACACACACACACACACACACACACACACACTAAGCCCTGTTGTAATTTAAGACTCATAGGTTAAAAAAAAGATAGAGTAAAATTATTTATCCAATTCATCTTCACCTCTAATATTTAAATTTTCATTTTAAATGTAATAGATTTTATATGCAGTATTTTCCTATGAGACATTAACAAGTTCTTATAGGTTACAAAGAAATTTCTAGTTATAGTGACAAAATATCCTCACAAAAATGGATTCATTATTGATTAAATACCTTAAATACCGAAAGAATATGTGAGCTTAAAGTGGAAGTTATAATGTTTGTATATTTTTACTTTTACTTATTTTAGGTCACTGTGAAATCAAATAATAAATAATTCATAATTGAGCTGGTATACTTAGGATTAACTAGCATTTTGGGCACTTTAGTAAGCCAATGTTAGGTGTAGGCAATTCACATTCCCAAGTACAGTTTGTTTGTATACATTTTCATTTTATTTTGGCTTATGAGGTAGCATGGCTAAGTCTCAATGCCTGATAGAAGTCTAGGGTAGTCTTCTCACTAATCATGGTTGGCATCAGAATTTAGCACTTAGCCAAGATTTTAGTTTCAAAAAACTCTTTTGATAAATACTTTGCATAGCTCTAGTGAATTAAATCACATTAGGAAAACATGGACCAAGTTAGGTTGGCCTTGTCTGTCTAGCACTTAAAACCAGTCCAAAGGGAACCCCAACCCCCCTGCATATGGCTCAAGTACAGTTACAAACCAAGGCTGCATGTAAATGAGAATTCACAGGCAGCATCACCATCTGTCTGCAAAGTCCTTCCTGATTTGCTTGTCGGAATGTTACAGGCTTAGTTAAAGCAAGCAGCACCAGGGGGAAAGTGAGGGAGACAGCTGCCTCCTCTCAGTAACACAACAAGCAGCACTCACTAATAGGAGCTGGGACCTGTCTCACCTAATCACAGAAATCTCCAAGGGTTCCTCGGCAGTCTCTCCATCTATCACTGACACAGCTGAATCCTTGAAATTTCCTATGCATGAGTAATGACTAATCCTTTTACTCTATTCAAATGAGATTTCTTGCCTTTTGTAGTTCATAGGCAACTTCAGGAGGGAAAAAGTAGAAGAAAAAGGAAAGATATTTCAAATGCAATTGGCTTCAGATCAAGCAGTAAAATATTGCATGGCACACAATGATGTAGTGTTGTACAGATATAAGGGATGTTCTCCTGTTACAAAGATTGGAGTCATCTCAAATTTCTTGTAAATAACTTAGACTCTATATGCATGATAACTTAGATATCAGTTTAAATACTCAGACGGTTGATGAAGTAAAAGCTGTTGGCTTAGACATCGTTATTGGTTTCATTTTACTAATCATACTAAAAGACATTCGTGAAAGAGAATTATGTTGCTGTTTTCTTACTTATGCTATTAGTTATACCAACTACATAAGAACTAACTAAGAATTGTAATCTCACTGTTGAGAAAATGTCTGTTTAGTTACAAATATCCCATTCTTTTCAACCATCCTTTTGAATGCTTTTCATTAATTATGTCACCTAGAAATACATTGGTATGTAGTTTGCTTCTTTTAACAGCTAGTGTCAGCCCAAGTGGAAGCATATGCCCCCAAAATGGGCTCTCTGCTAGTATTGTCTTCAGGTAAGATTACTTAGCACATGCAATTTTATCTGTAAAAGGAAGGAAAAAGTATCAATCTTGCAATGTTATTTTTAATATTAAATAAATAAATGTAAACATTTCAGCATATAGGATATTTTTAGTAAAGTGTTTTTGGTTACTCATTCATCAAACAAATTACTACTGAGCTACTATTATGCACCGTCATATACCGAGCAGTAGTTATTGATAACAATAAACACATAACGAACACATCCACATTTTAGCTACTTATTAGTAGTATCAAAAATAAATTTGAAAAAGTCCATAACATGCCATAATCAGAACAACAACAAAAAAAACATTTTAAAGAATAAGTACATAGAATGTTGATGACTCTTATAATCTATGCTAATCCCTATCACAATTTTCAATTTTTATTTATTTATTATTTATTTATTTAGTGTGTGTGTGTGTGTGTGTGTGTGTGAGAGAGAGAGAGAGAGAGAGAGAGAGAGAGAGAGAGAGAGAGAGAGAAATGCTAGGGATTGAAACCAGGGTCATTATACCTTCAAGCTACACCCACCCTGGAGTTCTTTGTTTTGTTTTGTTTTGTTTTGTTTTGTGACACTGGGGATGGAACCCAGGGGCATTCTACCTCAGAGCTACACCCTCAGTTCTATTTTTCATTCTTTATTTTTAAAACAGGGTCTTACTAAGTTGTGAAGAGCCTCAGTAAGTAGCTGAGGCTGGTGGCAAACCTGGATCCTCTTGGGATCTGGATCCCAAATACTGGAATTACAAGTGTGCGCCACCACGCCCTGTTCAGAGTTTTTATTTTTTATTTTGAAACAGAGTCTCACTAAGTTGCTGAGGCTGGCCTTGAAATTGCAACCCTACAATTTTAGCCTCCAAAGTAATGTGTGCACCACTATGCCCCGCTCAATTTTTTTATTTTTATTCTTTTTTTTTTTTGGTGGTGCTGGAGATTGAACTTAAGTGTGTTCTATTTCTGAGCTACATTTGCAGAGCCTTATTTACTTATTTATTTATATTGTGAAATAGGGTTTTGCTAAATTATGTTGTACCAACCTCTAACCTGTGATGCTCCTGTCTCAGCTTCACAACCACTGGGATTTCAGGAGTGCACTACTGTGCTTGGATACCATTTTCTATTTTTAAGCTTACTATTTTTAAAAAATTTTAAATATCAACTTTATTCATTAAATTGTCATTATAGAAGTTTATTTAATAATCTTTCAGTTATTTTTAAAAATAAAAAATACTCATTTTAACTAAAGATTCAACACAATATTTCCCTCATGGAGTGATGTAAAAGATTCTAGATAGTTTGCCCTAAATCAATTCCAATGTTTATTTCTCATTAATAGCAAAACTCCTTTCTTCACTAACTGATGCAACTATTTCACTCTCCTTTCAAAAATACATATTTTCTATTCATTTAAGTTTTATAGCTGCCCCCGTTGGTGATTTACGGAGTAATCATTTAAGGTTTTATTCCTTCCAAACAGGATGCTGATTGTGTTCTGCTCTACTCCTTTCTGTCACATGACCACAAAGGGTGATAACAGATCAGGCTCCAGTCACGTATCCTATCAGTTTGAGAATACAATGGCAGGCTTATGGTTGCCATTGGATAAATCTGAAAGACCATGTGATCAATTTTGACAAGGAGATGTGAGGGAGAGACTCTGGTTGTGGGAAATACATCTTTGTTCCTATGAAAGAAGTTGAAGAATGGGAAAAAGGTTTGCATTTTATGGATGTTATTTTGTCTTTTTTTTTTTTAAATCTGTAGAACCTGTAAATACTAGAAAAAAAAATGTCTGACTCCTAGAGGATCCTTGGAGCCTGCACAATATCTAGTTTTTCCATTATATGAAATAATATACATGCTTATTTTTTTATTTATTTATTTATTTTTTGCAGTACTGGGGATTGAACTCAGGGGCATTCTACCTCCGAGCTATACCCCCATACATGCTTATTTTATAAACAAGTTTGAGTCTAGTTTTCTTCTTTTTTTTTTCTGCCAATGTCATCACACCTGGTAATTTTCCCCACTGAAATTTTTTATCATAAAGTCTTTTCCAGAGACTAGAATAACATTGGCATTGAGGGAGTTAAGAAACTGGAAACTGGAAAGGAAGATATGGGGCTGGAGAAAGGAAGATATGGGCTCATTGTTGGAGCATGTGCTTAGCAGGTGTGCAGCTCTGGATCCAAATCCTGCATCACTGATAGTAAAAAAAAAAAAAAAATAATAAATTCTAAAAATTGATCATTTGGTAGTGGCAAAAGAAAATAAAACTGCCTCCTTCAAACTTTCCTGTAAAATATGCTTTCTTAGTGCAACATGCCCATAAGCCAACATTGTATGTAAAAAGGTTGTTCTCAAAGCTTACATCAAAACGCAAGTGTGACTCTAGTGCTTCACCTTAACAGGATTTATATAGTTTAATAGAATTTAAAGATTTTTCCAACACTAATCTAATAATTTCATTTGCATAGTTTTAAATTTGCATGTGTTAGAATTTAAGTGCAGATTTAAAATTTTACACCTTCTCAGAGATGATCGTAATGTCATATGAAGTATATTACAGAGCAAAATTACTTATTTGAATACTTGAAAATCAAATTAGCTACCCTCTTAATGATCAGATTTCTATCTACAATGTTGGCAGAATTTAAATTTTTTAAATTTTCATCCTGATAATTTTAGATTTCATATGTGTAATTTTCAAGAAAATCTATTATTAAAACTAGATTGAAGACAATACAGGAATAGACTCTGAAAACACCCCTGTATTTTAAGACTTGAGAACTGATGTGAATGCTATCTTTCTAAATTTATAGAGTCCCTAAGAAGTTTATGGCAGGCACTGTAGATTGGCTACTTAACATTAATTTACTCTATCCTGATTCCTCCACTGTAGTGGAAACCCTGAAGCCTACACTTATGGACTCTAAGGAATTCCTTGTATGATAAGCATTAACATCTGACAGTAATGCTCATGAAGTAAATTCTGCTGGGAATTTCTGAGAGTATTAAAGACCCAAATATTTGAACATTCACTCTACCCATTTTTATTCTTCCTCTGCCTGCTTTGAATATATATATATTTATTTATATATTATTTATATATATTTATATATTATTTATATATATATAAATTCCCCCCCAATAAACTATTTTCAGGTGGATTTTTTCCTAGCTATTATTAGGCACACTTTATATTGCAAATAAACTTTGTGGTTTTATTTAAATTACCCAAGGTATTAATGATACTGTTAGAATTAAATGGCAAATACTTATTTGCAGAAATATAGTCTTCAAGTTTTCTTAAAAGATAAGGTATTTCCAATCTGAATGCTCCCACACCATACCAAATACACACACAAGCATGCAAAGCTAAATATCAATTTTATTATGATATCGAGGTTGGAGGATGTGGCTCAGTATGGTAGACCAATGAAGTTTCTATCTGAGTCTTAGAATGAGGGCTCACCCACTCAGCAGTGTATTCTACTAACCATTGGCAAGCATCTCCATTTGGAAGGAAGGTCTAATCAATTAAGATAGAAGCCATGATGGATATAATAAAAAGTTATTTTCTCTGTGGATAATATTTTCTCTCAGATGGAAATGGACAGTGTTATACTAAATACCACATTAGTCTTCCTAATATACCAAGGAGATGAAATACTAAACTTGGATTTACATTGGATAAACTTGGATTCTACATTGGATATTAGACAGTAAAGTCAGGGGGTACTTAAAGAAAATCTCTGCTTTATAAACTGTAAAGATATTCTATATATTATATATAAACATGACAGTTATTTATGTATTTAGCTGGGAAATATTTAATGATTATTTTAAAGTATATACATTTTTACTGTATTGCCTTAACATTCAGCTTATTGGATGAATATTTGTTTTATTTCAGGCTTATATTTATAAAGTTATATTTCTTCCTCCATTACAAATGGACATTAGTAAATATAAACTATAATTAGTAATATTAATTGACTAACATTAAAATTGCAATAATATTTGGAATATATGAATACAAGTTAAAAGAAATGTATTTGGCCAATGTTGAGAAAAATGTGTCCCTTTACTATAAAATATAACCATAGGTAAGTATGACATACTTTTAGATATATAGATAAACTTATTATTTATGATAATATTTAATATTTATGATAAACTCATTATTTATGCACCAATAAAAGTATATACATATAGTATATATATGTATATATATATATGCTTGGTGAATTATAGTCTCATATCATAAAATAAATTATGTTATTATGTTGAGAGTAACATACATGCACACAGTACTTAGTGGTATTTCAACATAGATATAACTAACCCTCTAGTAGAGTTTTTATGAAACTGAAAAATATTTTCTGAAAATCATGTAAGAAGAAATAATTGAAGTGATATACTGTTGAACAAAGGGGACTTTGTGACTCTGCTATCTAAATACTTAATTGTAAGGGTCCTTGCAAGACCTAGAACTGCCCTAACTTGAGGCTGTCAGTTACATCTATAAGCTCCTTCTCCTCCGTAACTGGTTTGAGACAGCCAGAGGGAAGTGTGGCTTCCAGGCAAACCTGGCTCTGGATTTCAGCCAGCTGACCTAGTGTCCCAGCACTGTGAGACATATTTTAGTGTCCTCCTTGGACGTCAATAAGATAAAGACATTCAGTTAATATATTATGAAAAAAGGATTAAAAGAAAATTTAAAAATATGCATTCAAATTGAGGTACAGATTATATTACAAAATTATGCATGAAAAACAAAAATTAAAAAGAATGAATTGATAATTTATCATTTTTAAATGTAACCTTTCGCCGGGCGTGGTGGCGCACGCTTGTAATCCCAGCATTTGGGAGGCTGAGACCGGAGGATCTGGGTTCACGGCCAGCCTCAGCTACCTAGTGAGGCACTCCGCAACTTAGTGAGACTCGGTTTCAAAATAAAGGATAAAAAATAGGGCTGGGGGTGTAGCTCAGAGGTAGAATGCCCCTGAGTTCAATCCCCAGTACCGCAAAAAAATAAAATAAAATAAAATAAAATAAAATAAAATAAAATAAAATAAAATAAAATAAATGTAACCTTTCATGGAAGAAAAAGAAATAACAAAGTTTAAGAAAATGTTGTATGACTAGGGCACAACAGGTAAAATTTATACAGTAAATAAGGATGCTTAGAATTAATGTAGAATTTCACAAATCAATAAGGGAAGAAACCATTTCATTAAACTGCTTAATGTCGGAAACATGTATTTAAAAAATACATGTCAAATTCAAAATCCTTGTTTCTATTAAGCCATGAAGGCAATATTCTCTTTTTTTGCACCTGTGCTCCAGAGAATTCAGAACAGTGTGTGACAATCTCACAAAACAAAACAAAACAAATAAGTGCGCACACCGAAAAATACAAAATCAAAGAGATACCATTTTACCTGGGGATGTAAAAATTCAGAGTCGAGGAGACAGAATGTAAGTCAGTAACTCAAATATCCACTTACTGACAAATCTGCCAACTCCCAAGAAAGCTGCCAATTTATGATTGATGATGAGTTACATTTTCGATTCAGTAACTCATATTTGAAAAGTGTCCTGGAGGCATTCTTGTTGAAAGATGTATGATGTAAAATTTCCAACCAAGTAATGACTGCATTATTTGAATCAATTGGCAGCAAGCTTCAGTATGGCATCTATGCAAAATAAAATATTAAATTACATACATGAATACTTCATCTATGTTTTGAATGTGTTAAGTTGTAATATTTTAATTGTCGTTTGAAATAAGATTAAGTTCTAAGTACATAAAAATGATTTTTAATTTTGGAAAAACAAAATTTCTCTTAAAAATACTGTTTATAATGAATTTATTTAATATTGATGTTTGATCGAATTATTTTTCCTTTTTTATCCCTGCTCATTTATTTCCAATCCTAGATTAAAACTGATAGCGTAAATGCACATTTGGTTAACTACTTACTGACGTTGGGTCAAAATCTCTACTTGACTTTATTGTTTGCATATGAGACTCAGGACTTATTTAAATGAACCCATGAACAATATTAATTGAGTGTGCTGGTGAGTGCTAAACAGTGGAGTGTCTCTGAAGGGAAAGATCAGCTTTTCTTTTGACAAGTCTACACCTTCTTCTAACATGGCCTCTTCCTGACCAGCTCTCTTTATCTTCAAAGATGAATCAATTGTTCCTAGGCAGCCCCACATATTTCCTCTTTATCTTGTTATGACTAGATTATTTCCTAGATGCTAATTTATTCACTGAGATTTGTTCTTTTGGTGAACTGAGAATTGAAGATGATAAGGTTGATTAAGAGTATTACCATCTAAATAGTGAATAAAGCAAGCAAACAAAAAGTATATGGCTTATATGTGAAATCCTTGTTCTATTTAGCAACTGATAATATACAAAAACATAATTATTTGAATTTAATATAATAAAATGAACTAAAACATTTGTAATGAGAGACAAGAGTAGCACATGTTTTAAACTTGAAGTATCCTGTACATTATTTTAGAGTTGATAATGATAATGTATTTGGGGGATCATAACACAGAAGTGAAATTTGCAACAAAGACCTAGAAAAAAATAATGGACATATACTGTTATACAGTTATTTACTATACAAAGTATATGTAAAGTGACATATTAATTGAGGGTAGAATGTGATAAGATAGGAAATTTTACTATAACTGGAAAACAAATACTAAAAGAATACAATGATTATATCTAATAAGCCAACAAGGATAGTGCATGTAAAAAATAATAATAAACACACTACACAAAAGGAAGTAGGAAAATGGGGGGAAATAAACTAACAGATGAGAATAACCAAAAAAAAAAAAAAAACAAGTATCAAAATTGTATGTTAACCCCAAATTAATCAATAAACACATTAAATGTAAAAAGTAAAAACAACTCAATTAAAAGATCAAGAGGACCAGTTTGGATAAAAATTCAATAAAAAAAAATCTGTGTCAATTTTCAAAGCCAATAAACAGTTTTAGTCATCTGGTTGAATACCCCCAGATAACAATGTTCCAACTATATTTTATTGGAGCCACTTCTCAGGATTGCTCTTGTAGCTAGAAATCCTGAATGGTGAGGTCATACATCACAAGTCTTATGCTCTACCTAATCTTTTTCCAGATAAATAACAATATTGCTTACTACTTGCTACAAACTGAGAGATTCCCTAGCTCAGGGTTTCTCTGCTGTAGTGTACATTATTGCACACATCCCTCTGTGTCCCCCTGTGGGATTTACTGCTCAGAGAAACAACACAACAATATGACTCTTCCTACTACTACTCCTTGTTTACTGTAAGTAATAGCCATTTTTCTTTGACCGAGAAGAGCTTTGTGTCTTCTTTTGGAATCCACAAAACAGTGGCAATCCTTGGAACTTGTGAGCCTATATAATTATTTTAGTGGCAGTTCCTTTGCTTCATGTTTTTGCCATGCACAGGTCAAGCTTATGTGAGTAGAATAATATCTCAATACTTCTTAGGAAAAAATACACAAAAGAGTTAAAATAAATTTAAAGTATCATGTTAATGCTAAATACAAAAATAATTGAGTGACAAAATATTGTGATGTAGATTTTAGCGCAAAGACTATTACAAGGGAAAAGAAAAGGATCATTTAATAATGCCAACGGGCCCAATTCATTATGATGACATAATGATTCTAAGCATCTATTCACTTAAGAGTTGGAAAATATATGAAGCAAAAACCCATAAAACGACAGGAAGAAATGGACACATCCACAATTATGGCAACAGATTTCATTAACATTCTCTTCATATTGAAAAAATTAATTAAACATAAAATCAGTAAGGATATGGAATCTCGAACAACATCTTACAAGTAATTAATGTAATTGATGCTTATAGAACAGTCTATCCATTAACAGCAGCAGCAATTGGCACAAATTTCCAAAGAAAGAAATAGGGCTATTCCTACTGATTGCTCAGACATGAAATATATAAGCAAGGAACGCTATAACAGCTCTTTCCCATATAGTTTAGATGGCATGAAAAAACTCTTAAAGAGATACGAATTACTACAACTAATTAGGGAGAAATAGAAAACTCAAACCCTCTACTGCAAGTAAAGAAGTTGAGAGATCAAAACCTTTTACAAATAAAATAAAACTTTATGGATTATTTTGTTTGTGAATTTCATCCAAGATTTAAAGAAGAAATAATACTCATTCCACAATCCTTTTCCAGAAAATGAAATATTTCCCAATTTATTATATGAGGCTATAGAAAACTCTTATCATTTCATGTTGTCAGTGCATTCATTTTGAATCCAGATTTAGGTTTCTTATAACAGAAAGAGATTTCAGACATCCTTGACACAGTTTAGAGGTTACTCCACACCTACATGGCTCATGGTGGTGACCAGAGATAAGAACTTCAGGCATCTGTTCCACCTAGTGAATAGATTTCCCACTTTTGTGCTTCTTTTTAATAGTGCGTTCAGGCAAATGTGAGCTATATTGACCTACACCCTATTATTTCTATATACTGCTAGTTGTTCCTATACATATATACTGTGTCTGATAGAACAGGATGACCCTCCCTCATCTGAATGCATGTGTGTGTGTGTGTGTGTGTGTGTGTGTGTGTGTGTGTGTGTAGAGCATATGTGTACATATGTAGTATATATAATTCTCTCTCTCTCTCTTCATTCTTGCCTCATATGGCCAATTAAAAGTAGAATGCAAGACTACTATACTAATACATTATGCCCTCCTTTCTCAGGATTTGTGAGAAAAATCCCTTAAAACTTGTTTCCTATTGTAGTGTTTACTGCACATGTACTTTTGGTGTGATGAACTAGGAGTTACCCCAGCCTGAGTTTTCTCTCCTACTCTGGGAAGAATACTAAGTTGAGCTCCCAGTGCCACAGGGACGGACAGACAGGCATAAATTGAACATGGGTTAGACAAGAGGCACAAGGTGTCTGCAAGGATAGGCTGAGCATCCCTCATCTGAGTATCCAATACCTGAAACTTTTTGAGTGTCAACATGATGTTACACATGGAAAACCCCATACCTGACTTTATGTGACATATGGCAGTTAAATTGCAGGTATATAACTCATGGTTTATCCAGCATCCCCAAAGGGGAAAAAATAACCCTTCCAGTTCCCTCAAGCTGTGATGTATGTTTGCTGTGTACTCCCATATTTCCACACAAAAGCTTAAATGCAACACAATGGCCAATGCAGGTCAGAGGCATCAGTAGTGGGTCTCAAATGATATCCCATAAGAAACTAAGACCCTGTGCCTTGGTCATTGGGGAATTTTTGTTTAATCTGTACTCTAGTATAAAAGTATTGTTGAAAGGGTATATCCTTATGGGTAACATTACTAATAAAGAAAGAGAAGAAAGAAAGAAAGAAAGAAAGAAAGAAAGAAAGAAAGAAAGAAAGAAAGAAAGAAAGAAGGAATCTTTACTCTTCTATAATCAAAATGTTATAAGAACTGGTTTCAATTCTTTAGGGTAGATATCTAGGAGTTGTATAGCTGAGTCATATGGTAGGTTCATTCCCATTCTTCTGAAAATCATCCACACAATTTTCCAAACTGGTTGCACTAATTTGCAATCCCACCAACAGTGTATCAGAGTTCCTAATTCTCAACATCCTCACCAGCATTTATTACTTTTTGAATGTTTTAATGATTGCCATTCTAATTGGGGCTAGGTGAAATCTCAGAATAATTTTGATTTACATCTCTCTGATTGTTAATGTTGTTGAACATTCTTCATATATTTATTGGATATTTGTATTGTTTCTTTTGTGACATGTCTATTTAATTCACTTGCCCATTTTTAATTAGGTTATTTAAAACCAGACTACAATAGTAATTCAGGCATACCTATGTTTATCACTGTGCAATTCGTAATTGTCAAACTATGGAACCAGTCAAGATGCCCATCAACAGATGACTGGATTACCAAATTTTGATATATATATACAACAGAATTCTACTCAGCCATAAAGAAGGATAAAATTATGTCACTGGTATGGAAATGGATAGAACTGGAGAATGTTATATGAGATTAGTCAGTCACAAACATGAAGGATATGATGTTTTCCCTATATGCAGAAGCTAAGGAGAAATTGAGAGAGAACAACTTTAAATGAGGAGAAATCTTACTGGAGTTAAAAAGGGGATCTAACTGAGGGAGATGGGAGGGAGGAGGAAGACTTGAAGAGGGTAATACCACAATGGTCATGATGTACATAAACAAACTTATCAATATTAATCAATACGTTGAGCACGGGAAGGTGGGGAGGGAAAGGGAGTGGGTTGGGAACTGGGGGAGGGGTTGAACAGTGTTGTGTGCATTTATTCTTCTATGATCCTGAACTTCATAAAAATATATGATTACAATGCACCAATAAGAAGTAAATTAATTAATTTAAAATATGTTAGAGGAACTGGGTAGTGGAGTAAATGTGAATTATCTAATAGAAGACTATGATGTTGAGGTGACATGCATATAGGGCCTGAAGAAATGGGAGGCTAACCTGCAAGAATTCTATGCTGAAAGTCATGAAGAGAAGTTAAGAATAGTGGAAGAGTGGAATCATCAGTTTTAAGAGTAAATTCAGGGCCCTTAATGGTATGCCGACCATAAATTAAGGAAAAATCTATTATAATGTACAGAGAATTGAAGGTATAAAAACTGGAAAAATTGTCAGAATCACGTTGAAGTTGACTGTGTCAACCTAAGTGGTAAATAAAGTCAAGAGATTACAAAAGCAGGAGTTTATGCATAATTGCTTGATAACAACTATCATAAAAGATTTCCAGAACCACAAACATAGGGAGATCATGTTATACAAGAAGTACTTCTACAAAGACATCTATCCAGCAACTCTACATTCAACTGCAAGCTGATTTCACTCTTATTATTAATCATTGTGACAAAAGATTTTATTTTAAAAAATCATACATGATCATCATTTTCACTTTATAAACTTCCCTTTCCCTCAATCTCCTTGAATATGTCATAGTTAACTACTCCCATTGTAATGTTCTGCTTTTTCCAAATAAATACCACTATTCTTTGAACAATCTTTCTCTGATTGTTTTTTAATAAGGTTTGCAAAGGGAACTGCACGTATTCACCTGGCTCATTGCACAAACTTAAGAAAAGATTCAGCATTATTTTTTTTAAAATTTGTGGTCATCAATCATCTGCTGATCAAGATGCATAGAGAAGTTCATTGATGAGTTTGTGAAGGTCATTGCTGATGAAAATCTGATGCCAGAACAAATATATAATGCTGATGAAATGTCACTGTTTTGGTTTCATTGGCCCAGAAAGACATTTACTACAGCTGATGAGACAGCCACTATAAGAATTAAGGTTTCCAAAGACAGAATAGCTGTGTGGAGGGGTGCTTATGCAGAAGGCCTGCATTAAGTGTAAACATGTTATGAAAGCTTGTGACCTCGCTATTTTAAATTATTGAATTTATTACCAATAATATATTAAGGAGAAGGCATGTGTCTCCAGGCACTTATCAGTTTGGTTTCATAAACATTTGTGTCAAATGATCATACCATGGGGAAGCTGGACCAGTTGACTGATGTAAAATTTTGTTATTCTTTGACAATTGTTCTAGTGATCATCCAACTGAAAGTTTCATAAAGTAGTATTTATATCATGCACTCACCCCCCAAATACATCTTTGTTATTTCATGCATGTGATCAGGGTGCGTATCTTTATTTCAGTGAAGGGAAAACATAAAAACACTTTCTTGAGCATCATGTTAGTAGCAGTGAACAGAGGTGTGGGTGAGGATGGAGATAAGCATGAAAGATGTGGGTTTTCAAAAGGAAATAATCATGAAGAATATTGAATATGCTATTGCCAATACTTAGAACATAGTTACTAAAGGCACAGTTTTGCACACATGGCACAACCTCTGGCCTGCAACTGAATTCAATGATAGTGATTGAACAAGTGGTTGCTTTGAAGGATCCTGTGTCTCAAGTGAGAAAATAATGTCTGACTTCCTTATAGATAAAATGTACATTTTCAAAATTTATCAGTGAGCTGGAAGAGGTGGATATAAAAGTAGTTTTTAACATTGATAATGAAGCCACAGTTTTTTACTAATTGACATGGTGAAATTGAGAAATTGATTTTAAATTAAGACAATTCTAGTAATAGTGCAATGAAGATTATTTTGTTAACATTGCAGAAGAAAGTGGCTATAGATGACATGGTAAAAAACACGTGATGGGTTAACTGAAGGAGTACAGCAGTGTGCATTTATAACAGAATAATAAATCATTTCAATTTGTAGAATCAAAATGAAACTTCTGACATAAAAAAAAAACATTGTTAATGAGGCAAATGGCTCTTAAGGGAACTTTTATAGCAAAATATCTACTCATCACTAGAGGACCCTCTCCCTGGTTCTTCAAATGCTTCTGATTTTCTTCTAACCAAAAAGATAAAGACACAGTATACAGCAACCTTTTAATCAAAATATGGGGCAATATGAAACATCCTAACTTGCAGATAAAAGGCATTGAAGAAGGTCTAAAAGCACAAAGCAAGGCTATCAGAAACCTCTTAGGAGAAATAATTTCAGAGAATTTTCCAAACATAAAAAAGACGTGGACATCCATGTACAAGAGACATACAGAACATCATTAAGACAAGATCAAAGAACAACTTCCCTATACCATGTAATAATCAAAATGACTAACATAGAAGTCAGGGAAAGAATCTTAAAAGCAGTGGTAATAAAATAGTGAGTGGCATTCAGGTGCAAAATAATAAAAATCACTCCTGACATCTCAACCCAAGTTATGAATTCCAGGAGTGACTGATATGAAGTACTCCAGACCGTGGAAGAAAACAGCTTCCAATCAAGACTACCATATCCAGCAAAAATATCATTCAAAATTTATGAAAAAAATAAAAATGTTCCAAGATAAGCAGAAACTTGAAAAAATTTCATCCAGCACTAGTGAAAATATTTAAAGAAATAAATCATGAGGAAGAAAAAAGAAGCAAATTCCAGAACCAGAGAAAAGGTGAACTTCATCAGGCAGGCAACTAATCAAAGGAGATTTAACACTACATCAAACAGAAAGTAGAACACAAAATGACAGGAAACAAAAATCATTTCTCAATAATAATACTGAAGGTCAAAGTTATTAACTCCCCATTTAAAAGACATAGACTGGCAATGTGGATTAAAAAATATAATCCAACTATATGCTGCCTGTAAAGAAATCATATGCTAAAAGAGAAAAGATGGAAAAGGATACACCATGCAAATGGAGACTGAAAACCAGCACGAATAGCAATGCTCCCTTTAGACAAAACAGACTTTAAGCTAAAACACATCAGAAGATGCAAAGTGAGGATCTTCTTATTACTAAAAAGAAGTATACAGGAAGAATATTTAATGATAGTAAACATTTATGCCCCAAACATGGGTGTACCCAGATTTGTAAAACAAATTCTTTGGAACATTAGGTGTTAAATAGACCCAAATACAATAATATTGGGAGACTTCAACACACTACTCATGACACTAGATCAATCTTCCAGACAAAAGATGAGTTAAGACTCTTCTGATCTAACAAACACTATAAACTAAATGCATCTAATTAGACATATACAGAATATTTAACCAGCAACACCTGAACAAACATTCTTCTCAGCTTCCCGTGGAATTTTCTCCAATATAGACCAATCCTGGGACATAAAACCAGCAACAGCAAATTCAAAAAATGTAATATAATTCCCTGAATTTTTTCAAGTCACAGTAGAATAAGAATAGAAATCAACAACAGGAAGACCAAAAGAAATTTTACATAAATACATGGTGTCTGAGTGATACACTCTCGAATGAAGAGTGGATCAGGAGAGAAATAAGGGGAGAAATAAAAAATTCCTAGAATTAAACAAAAATATAGAGACTTACCAAAATCTATGGGCCACTTTAAAGGCAGTGTTAAGAGGAAAATTTATAGCCCTGAGGAGTACCCACATAGGAAAAACAATCACCAAATAAATAACCTAATGGAACACCTCACGGACCTAGAAAAATAGGAACCATCTAATCCCAAAGGCAGCAGAAGGCATGAGATATTTGAAATAAGAGCAGAAATCAATGAAATAGAGAATAAAAAATACAAAGGACCAACAAATAAAAAGCTGGTTCTTTGAAAAGATTAACAAGATTGACAAACTCCTTACCAACCTAACCAAAAAAAATAAATAAATAAACTCTAATTATTAAAATCAGATCATCAGAAACTATTTTGAAAATTTTAATTCCAGTAAACTGGAAAACATGGAAGATATCCACAGATTTCTAAACACATACAACTTACCTAAATTGAGCCAAGAGGATATAGAAAACCTAAACTGACCAATAACAAGCAAAGAAATAGAAACAGCAATAAGCAGTCTTCCATCAAAGAAAATCCAGGTCCAGATGAGTTTCCAGCTAAATTCTACAAACCTTTACAGAAGAACTAAACCCAATACTTCAGAAGTTATTTCATGAAATTGAGAGATGAGATTCTTCCAAACTCCTTCTGTGAGGCCAGTATCACACTAATATCAAAAGCAAATAGAGATACCCCAAGAAAAAAAAAATTACTGATCAATATCATTGATGAACATAAATGCAGACATTCTAAACAAAATAGTAGCCATGAGCATTCAAAACCACATCAAGAAAAATATACACCATGACCAAGTTGACTTCCTCCCAGGAAAGCAAGGCTGTCCCAACATACACAAATCAAGACACATAATTTTCTACATAAATAGAACTAAGAATAAAAATCACATGATCATATAATAGGTACTGAAAAAGCATTTGACAAAATCCTAACCGTTCATGTAAAAAAGACTGCATAAAATTGGCATAGAAGCAACATATTTCTAAATCACTAAGTCAATATACAATAAGCCAAAATCCAACATCATATTGAACAGGGAAAAACTACAGGAATTCCCTTTAAAATCAGGAACAAGACAAGAGTGCCCATTATCACCATTTCATTTCATTTTAATATAGACCTTGAGACTCTTCCCAAAGCAATAAGGCAAGAGAAGCATATCAAAGAAATTAAAATTATCTTTATTTGCAGATGACATGATCCTATAAAAAAAAAAAAAAAAAAAAAAAAAAAAAAAAAAAAAAAAAAAAAAAAAAAAAAAAAAAAAAAAAAAAAAAAAAAAAAAAACCTCAACCAAAAGACTACTAGGGCTGACTAACAAATTCAGCAAAGTAGCAGTATACAAAATCAACCTAAAAAAATCAGTAGCTTTCTATATCCCAACCATGAATCCATTGAGAATGAAACACAGAAAACATTTCCATTCACAATAACATCAAAAACAATAAATACCTAGGAATAAATCTAACCAAAGAGGTAAAAAAAAAAAACTCTATGATGAAAATTTTAAAATACTTAAGAAAGAAATTGAAGAATATCTTGGAAGATGGAAAGATCTCCCTTTGTCTTGGACAGGCAGACTAAATTTCATCAAAATGGCCATTTTACCAAAAGTGATCTACAGAATCAAAGTGATCCCTATCAACATATCAATATCATTTTCCATAGACCTAGAAAAATCAGTCATAAATTTCATATGGAGAAACAAAATACCCAGAATAGCCAAAGCAATTCTGAGCTATAAGAACTATGCAGGAGCTGGGCGTGGTGATGCATGCTTGTAATCCCAGTACTTGGGAGGCTGAGACCAGAGGATCCAGGTTCGCAGCCAGCCTCAGCTACTTGGTGAGGCCCTCCACAACTTAGTGAGACCCTGTTTCAAAATAAAGAATAAAAAATCGGGATGGGGGTAGAGTTCAGTGGTAGAATGCCTCTGGGTTCAATTCCCAGCACTGCAAAAAAAAAAAAAAAAAGAACTATGCAGGAGGCACCACAATTTCTGACATCAAATGATAGTATATATATTTTATATTAATAAAAACCGCATAGTAGTGACACAAAAATAGACACATAGACCAATGAAATGGAATAGAGGATACAGAAACAAATCCATACATTTGTAGTTAATTGATCTTTGACAAAGGGGCCAAACACATATGCTGGAGAAAAGACAGCATTTTCAACAAATGTTGTTGGAAAAACTGGTTATCCATTTGAAGAAAAATAGAACTAAGTCCTTACCTCTCGCCCTGTTCAGGAGTCAATGTGAGTGAATCAAAGACCTGGAAGTTAGACCAGAGACTGAAGCTACTGGAGGAGGGCATAGGTTCAACACTCTAACATAGGCATAGGTAGAAACTTCTTCAACAAAATCCAGAAATTTCAGGAAATTAAAACAAGAATTAATGAGTGGGATGGAATTAAACTAAAAAAAGTTTCTGCCCATCAAGGAAACCATCAAATGTCTAATGAGGAAACATATGGAATGAAGATCGTTACCAGTTTTCCCTCTGACAGAGTATTAATATCTAGAATATACAAAGAAATTAAAAGACTTTACACTAGAACGTCAAATAACCCAATCAAGAAATGGGCAACTGAATTGAATAGACACTTAACAAAGGAAGAGATGCAAATGGTCAATAGATACATGAAAAAATGTTCAACATCATTAGCAATCAAGGAGATGCAAATCAAAACTGCACTGAGATTCCATCTAACCCCAATCAGGATGGCAATCATCAAGAAAACAAATAACAATAAATGTTGGTGAGGATGTGGGGAAATAGGACCTCTCATGCACTCTTGATGTGATTGCAAAATAGTTCATTGGCTATGGAGATCAGGGTGGAAATTCCTTAGAAAACTGGGAGTGTATCCACCCTATGATCTGGCTGTACCACTCCTGGGTATCTTTCCAAAGAGGTTGAAACCAGAGAGCTACAGTAATATATGCATGCCCATGTTCATAGTAGCACAATTCTCAATAACCATATTATGGAACCAACCAACAACAAATAACTGGATTACAAAATTATGGGAAATACACACAATGGAATTCTATTCAGTGATAAAGAAGAGCAAAATAATGTAATTTGCAAAAAAATGGAAAGACCTGGAGAACATTAGGTTAAGTGACATTAGCCAGTCACAGAAAGTGGTAAGACATATGTTTTATTTAATATGTGCAAGCTAGAGATAACTGGGATACCAGAAGTACTCCAGATAATGGAGGAGAAATCTCAGTGGAGCCAGGGAAGTGGTGTAAGGGAAGTGGAGGGGAAAGACTGAGGTTCTTTAATGGAAATACTACCATTGACTATGTATACATATGGGAAAATACAAATGCTAATATCAGTCTCTGTATTAGGAAGGATGGGAAGGGGAAATGGGGGGATCACCAAGTGCTGTGTACGTGTATGTCATTGTAAACATGATTTACATTATGATGTGAGACTGTGATGCACAAATAAAAGCACATTAAAAAATACAGCATAGTCTGAATGAAGACGGAATGCCTGTCATTGTGTTGCCTTTGATTAATAGCTAATAGAAGGTTTTAGGTGATGTCTAGTTATCCTCAACAAATTATGCTATTTTTTCACTGTATTAATGATATATCATATTATTTACTATTAAGGATGTATATGTGAATAAGCATAAGAAAATGGTTGCTTAATGAAGGTGTACAATTCAACATGGGGGATGACTGTGAAGCCAAACAATCACAGATTTTCTACAAGCGGGGCAGAGATAGTGACACCTTTGTTTTTAACAGTTCAGTGAACACAAACTTTGTTTTATGCTCAAAATTATTTAAAAATATTGCATAAAATTACCTTCAGACTACATGTAGAAGGTGTTTGTGAAACATAGATAAATATTTCAGTCAGTATTCTCACCACTATGGCTCAAACACCTGGCAAGCAAAACTTAGAGACTGAAGAAGCTGATTGCTCACAGTTGTGGAGTTTTCAGTTCATCTTATATCAGCTTCTAAGTACAAGCTTGGGCTTCGGGTCCTCAGGGCATCATGATGGGGAGCAGAGAGAGAGGGTGGAAATTTGTTTCAGTTGATGGACACAGGGGAGAGAGGAATAGGAAGCTTCCATCTCCAGCCATGCCCCCAGGGACTCCTCCTCAGCAACCAAGTCCTATATTTGAACATGAGTCCTGGATTCAACCATAAGAACAAATGTTGGGTTTAAACATGGTTCTCTTGCTCAAGATATGTCATTTTTATATGCAATATTCCAAAAGAAAAAAATTTAAAATGTGAAACACTATTTGTTCCAAACATCTTGGATAAGAAAGTCTCAAGTTTCTCTTATGACAATCCCCTGTTTTTGAATCAGAAAAATGAGGCATTCGACAGTATCTCAGATAAAGTGTCCCATGGAAGACATTCTGTCAACACCCATTTTCAACTCCTTCTTATTTCCTATTAGAGCAGAGTTGCTAGCCCCCTTGCTACTGGAATCACATTTTTGCTGGAGATTATCAAATAGATGGTCATATTATACTATAATACTAACCCTGATACAAATATTATAAGAAGAAAGATTCACGGCCAGCCTCAACTACTTAGTGAGGCACTTTGCAACTTAGTGAGACCCTGTTTCAAAATAAGGAATAAAAAATAAGGCTGGGGGTACAGCTCTGAGGTAGAATGTTCATGGGTTCAAATCCCAGTACCGCAAAAAAAAAAAAAAAAAAAAAAAGAAGAAGAAAGAATTCTATATCAATACCACTGATACACTCTAGCACATATTTTCCTTCCTTTTACTTGGTGTCCACTGCTCACTATGTAAACATTTGGTTATGGCTATGGACAATAAGGCCTCAAGGTCAGTCATATTTGTTTATTATTTTCTGCTAACATTGTAACATTGTTGAAAAATAATATAGTTAATCTATTGGAAATTATAATAGAGAAATAATAGTTGAATTCTACCTATATTTTTTTTCTCCTTACAAAGAAAATGTGTTTGTCAAGGCACTCCGAGAAATGGGAATATGACTGAGGTTTTCCTTTTGAAGAGAGAGATTATGTAACATTGTTGAGCAAATCATTTTACTCCAAAGCTAAATATCTTGTCCTTTGGTTATTTTTGGGTTTCGTGGCAAGCAGATTAATGTCCTTCCTAGCAACGATGTCCACCACACTCTAATTCCCAGAACCTGTGAATATATTAGGTCACATGGTGTATCAGAATTAAGATAACAGAGGAACTGAAGTTGCAAATTAGCTGATCTTAAAATAGGGAGATTATTTTAGATTATCTGGATGTGCCCATTGTTATCTCAAAAGTTTTGTTGTTGTTGTTGTTGTTTTACATTTAAAGGGAGAGGGGAGAGAGAGAGTGAGAGAGAGAGAGAGAGAGAGAGAGAGAGAGAGAGAGAGAGAGAGAGAGAGAGACAGAGAGAGAGACAGAGAGAGAGAGAGAGAGAGACAGAGAGAGAGACAGAGAGAGAGACAGAGAGAGAGACAGAGATAAAGAAATGGCAATGCCAGCAAGACTAGACCAAATAATATTGGCTTTGAAGACAGTAGAGAAGAACCTAGGGCTCATGAGTATGGGCAGCACACATGGGAAATTGGAAATTGGAAAATGCAAAGGAGTAGAGTTTCCCCAGGGTCTCTAGATAAAATACAAACCAGAAGACACCTTGATTTTAGCTAGTGAAATGCATTTCAGACTTCTGACTTCCACATTCAGAATTAACTTACATCTCTTAAGCCATAACATTCATGGTAATGTTCTATAGCAGCAGCAAGAAACTAACCCAGCTACCATGCCAATATTTTTTCTAGACTCTCTTGAAATTCCCAGGCAGTCCAGCCTTGCGGGTAAATTTGATCATGTTTCCACTTTTTCAATTCCTACATGGAAGACTCACTTGTAATAATACCAATCTCCTAATCTGTCCCTCTGTCTCTGTTTCTGTGTGTCTTTCATTCTTTCTATATGTTTTTCTCTTATATACACTAACAGGATTATTTATGTCCCTTCGTCCTAGTATTAAGCTCAACTTCCAACTTCTATTCTTTGTTAGCCAAAGACATCATCAATGGACTCTAAGATTCCATAGACATATTATTTGGACTATTCAATTGACTATTTTATATGTTACGGGTTTTACATTTCCCTTCATTGTAGTTGTTTTATGTATATGGGGATGTCTCAATTATTTTCTGTGATAAAAGAAATAAGGACAGTTAACTGTTAGCCCTTTGTATGTTGAATTAACTTTTTTTCATGAAATTGGTTTGTATAGTTATACACTATCCTTAGTCATTTATTTCTGTCCTAAAACATTTTAACAATCGTTAAAGTATAGACTCATACTGTATATTTAGTTATAATATACAAAATTGTCTTAGAAAAAAAAATCTCAAATGGATAAATCCTCTCTATACTCAAATGTGTTAAAGGAATCAATTTTCTTTTTCTTTTCAGTAGATCTATGCCTAGTAAATAAAATAGGGAGCAGTATTGAATTTCTGAAGAATTATAGAAGGAGAAAAACTTGTTAAGGAGTATAGTTGTTGAAATAATTCATGGCAATAATAAATATATAATAATTATAATATAATAGTATACAATGAAATAGTAATAACAAATCCACTTTTCGAGAAAAATTGCTTCATAGAGTAAAGATTCAAAAACAGCTGAGCATGGTGATGCACGCCTACAATCTCAGTATTTGGAAGGCTGAGATAGGAGAATTGCAAGTTTGAGGCCAGCCTCAAGAACTTGTTTCAGTAAAAATAAAAGGTCTGGGTATGTAGCTTAGTGGTAGAAAGCCCTGGATTCAATTCCTAGACAAAAAGAAAAGAAACGAAAAGGAAGGAAGGAAGGAAGGAAGGAAGGAAGGAAGGAAGGAAGGAAGGAAGGGAGGGAGGGAAGAAGAAAGGAGAAAACTCAAACAATGCAGAAATTAATTTAATCAATCTATTTTTAAAAATTAGAAAACAAGAAAATAAATAATTTCATGTTGATTAAACTAGGAGGTTTTTTACCCACAGAAAGAAAGGGTAAAAGGGTGACCATGAAAAAATTGAATACAAATTCAGTCACCTGGCTGTAGTTAGGTCCTGTAGCTGCAAATTGTCAAAATAGTCTAAGTTTACTAGAGGCAAAAAGCCAAGTCATGTCTTTTTCAGGGACCCAGAAAAAGCCCTCTGCCCTCTCTAGACTTGTTGGTCATAGAAACTAATATACAAAATTTAATGCCAGAGCTTGAAGTCTATAACCAAGAACTCAAGATGGATATTTTATAACTTTCACAGTATATTTGGAATTGATGAACTATTAAGTATTGCATGTAAAAAGAAAAACATATCTCATATATTTCATTGTGGTCTATGTATCTATCTAAACATCTTTGTTTATATCTATAACTCTTTCGGCATCTATATATTTAGCTGATGTAGTCTCTTTTGAGAAAACTTATTACTATTTATAACATCAATTACATATATTGAATATGAAGATGCATAAAGCTGTTAGATTACAGGGGAAAGAACTTCCACTAACAGAGGAAACTGGCCATGCCAGAAGAAACATCAGTGAATGGGACCACTGGACTAAATAGCAATTTCACAGCGGAAGCCTCATTCTTTATTTGTGATTGTTTGTTATCATTAAGTAGGTATTATTCAGGGATCTTGCTTCTGGGTTCATTTGTCATCATCATCTGAAGTAGATTATGGCTAATGATGGGTAAATATACAGCAGTGCTTTGGATTTGTGAGGGTGTTTGTTTGTCTGTTGAACATGAATCATTGTTAATGCAGTCATTTTTCAATCTCCCCCAAGTTGCAGTGATTTATATCCATGTAGATCAAAAAAGTGGAAATTAATTTCACACCATCAATTTACTTTTCCACTGAGTAATTTAGGATACAAGGATGCTAGTTTATAATGTAAGAACAAAATTAATTCCAAGCAAAGCACTTTAGTTGTTCACTTGGACATTACTTTCTCCATAAAGAAAGGACTTTTGAGTGTACATAGGTTCTTCATCTTGCATTACAAATAGTGTAAACATTTGATTCTAACCCACATGAATCTATTCTCTTATATGCTTAATATTATATTTAATTCTAACCCACATGAATCTATCCTCTTAAATGCTTGTGATTTGACCTTCTTTTATTACTCACATTAAATGATATTTTTGAAAGATGACCTTGTCACCAAGCAAATTTGTATTGCCCCATACTACTGAATAAAATGGATTAAAAAAAACATTTAGATATTTTTATTTAAAATATCATATTTCTGATTTTATTGTGACACAAAATTTTTGCTATCTAAACATATATAAGTACATTTTGAGATTCATCTACTCTTTGAATTAACAATGTAAGTTCATTAGAAAACAGAATATTGATTTGATATTTGACCTTACTCTGTACATCATGTTAATTCAATATTCTTTAAGAATATTGTTTTACTTAATGTTATTCTCATTTCTATGAGCAATATTTATATAACTTACATAAAGAGTGAACTTAAAATATACGTATCAAAGCAAGGGGAATATGTTATATTCATGAAAAGGAGAAGAAACCTAATTATAAATTCTGATTTATAAATATGTATATTATTATTTAATTGTACTAGTGAAGTTTTTAAAGTCTGAGACAGATGAGAAAATCAGCAAGGATTAATTAAATTAATGCCAAAACAAATATGGTTTTCTTCAGATCATGCCTACTGTCTCAAGTTTATTACCAAAGCTGTGCATTGCAAAGATACAGCGAATATATTAAGCCGCAGTGCCTTCACTGACACATTAGTGGTTTAAAATGTATCTATTTTAGTAAAACTATGATTATATATTAACCACAAAAAATAGAGGTTTTAGGAAAAGAAAATGGTTGCCTTTATAAACTTTACTTCTATTGTAGATGGCAAATCTTACTTTTTGAGGTAATATATAAAATGGCATTTATAACATAACTTTCAGTAGATCCATCTGCTGGGTGAGGACTTCAGTGATGAGGAAGCCCATGTGCACCCTAGGTATCCTCGGAATCCTAATGTTGTGCGTTGTATCCTGCTTCTATAACTTTATGCCAGTGTCATTATGGTTAGCTTTTTCAGATTAAATTCTAAATAGTGTAAAAATTTTGCTTGGTATTGAGATATATGAAATGCACACCTCCTTTTATGTCAGGCTCTTATGAACATTACCAGAAAGCTTATAATTGTTTTATGAAATAATTTCATAATGTTTCAGATAACTGTACTATCTTTTGGAATCATAAATCTGTTTTGAATTATGTTCAGTACTTTTATGGTATAATTTCACACATTTCCCTAAGTACAGTATGTATAGAATATTCTCTTGTGCTGTAATCCTGTAAAGCCTTAAAAAAGAGGGGGGAGGCGGGTGTGGTGGCCCACGCTGTAATCCCAGTACATGGGAGGCTGACACTGGATGATCCGGGTTTGCAGCCAGCCTCAGCTACTTAGTGAGTGAGGCTCTCCACAACTTAATGAGACCCCATTTCAAAAATAAAGAATAAAAAACAAGACTGGCGGTGTACCTTGGAGGTAAAATGCCCCTGGGTTCAATCACCAGTACTGAAAAAGAAAAGGAGGGGGAGAGGGTATCCCATGTTGGAAGAGTCCCAGTCTGAGTATATAGCTTCTGAGAGTAGTGTAAATAAAAGAAGTGGTGATTGCCCCCATTGAAAATAAAACTCTTGGGATAGCATAGGGTGGGAGGTGAGTGTTGAGAAAGTTCCATTTCTGTAGATTAGCAAGGCAATTTACAAAGAGAAGGTATCTTTTAGAATCTTAGTGAAGTTGGGAAAAAAGTAAAATACTTCAAAAACAAATTAGTATCAATTTAAATGAGAAAAACAATAGACTGCCCACACACTGGTGCAATTTATAAAGAAAATTGCATTTTAATGAAGCAATTAATGAAAACAACCTTGAACTAAGAACCTTGAACCAAGAAAGAGAGTAAGTGCCTTCTGCCCAAATAATTGTCTTAATTGCAGATCTATAAAAACAAAATAATCAGAAATCATAAAACAAAACTGGAAAATGCAAAACAATAACGAAGCATTATACCTAATTAATTAATTAACTTTTTTGCATTATAATCATACATCGTGATGAAGTTCAGAGTGATAGAGGCATACATGCACACAACACGAGTTGAGCCCTCCCCTAGTTCCCTCCCTACCTTCCTGTGCACAGCACTGCGACTGGCATTGGTAAGTTTGTGTATGCACACCATCTCCACTGAAGTGTATCCCTCTTCAAGTTTTCCCCCCTTCTCTCACTTCACTCAGTTAAGTCCCCTCCTTCACTCCACTAAAGTTTCTTCTCCTTTGTCTGGAGTCCACCTTGTTTCCCAATTTCTCACTAGCATCCACATATGAAGGAGAATATCCGACCCTTTGCTTTTTGTGACTGACTAATCTCATTTAGCATAATATCCAGTTCCATCCATTCCCCTGCAAATGACATAATTTTGTTCTTGTTGATGGCTGAGTAGAATTTCATTGAGTGTATATTCCATAATTTTGTAATTCGTTCATCTGTTGGTGGACATCTTGGCTGGTTCCATAGTTTGGCAATTATGAATTTTACAGCTATAAAAATAGATATGCATGCATTACTCTGGTAGCCTGGTTTCAATTCTTCTGGTATCTACCCAGGAGTGGTATAACTGGGTCATATGGTAGGTTCATTCTTGTTCTTCTGAGGATCCTCCACATTGTTTTGCATAGTGGTTGCACTAATTTGCAATCCCACCAGCAATGTAACAGAGTTCCTACTTCTCCACATCCTCACCAGCATTTTCTGGTGTTTGTGTTTTTAATGATTGCCATTCTAACTGGGGTTAGGTTAAATCTTGGGATAGTTTTGATTTGCATCTCTCGATTGCTAATGATGTTGAGCATTTTTTCATAAATGTATTGGTAACTTGTATTTCTTCTTTTGTGAAGTGTCTGTTTAGTTCACTTGCCCGTTTCTTAATTGGGCTATTTGCTTTTTTTAATGGTAAGTTTCTTGAGTTCTTTGTATACTCTAGATATTACTTCTCTTATCATAGGAGTAGCTAGCAAAGATCTTTTCCCATTTTTTTTGCTGCACCAAAGCTCTTCAGTTTAATGCATCCCATGTATTAACCGTTATTTTAATTTCTTGTAATTTTGGGGTCTTATTGAGAAAGACTTATTGGTCCTATGTGCTCTTCAAGTAATAAAACAAAATAAGAGAATAAAAAAGTTTTAATAGATAATAATGTTCTGAAAGCCTCTTTTCTTCTTCTTCTTCTTCTTCTTCTTCTTCTTCTTCTTCTTCTTCTTCTTCTTCCTCCTCCTCCTCCTATATCGGTGGAGCAGCATAAAATTTGACAAACTAAGAATAAAACAAATTATCACAGTAATTTAAAATAGCAGCAGATAATTATTTTATTCCTGAACACGGTGCAGAGCCTTGGGAGAAGAGGGAGCAAGGACTGCACTTCCAAAATTCATAGACATCAAGGTTAAATGTTTGACTTAGCTTCATAAGTGAGTCATGAACACGACTTAATATTGATACCTTTAGGTAGAAAACATGTATTATTATTCTGTTTTATCTTATGCCACAGCCATAATCATGTGCCAGCTAGAGACTTTGATATTTTCTGATCTGAAATGAAAGACAAATGTGGTCAAATTCCATTAGTATGAGCAGGAAATAACCCTTTGGTTACTTCAAATAACCCTTTGGTAATACAGGTTACTAAGATTTTTAAGGTGGTTTGTTACTGCAGCATATCTGAGCTTTTCATGACTGATACAGGAATTAAGAGTATTCAGGAAGTAAAAAAAAAAAAAATTCTGTCAATGAAAAAACTAATTACCAAATGCTCCTTTGCAGGATCTAAGTTGAAAAAGTACAGTAGAGAGAAAGAACGTTAACTAAAGAAAACCAAACAAACTAAATAAATAAATAAAAGTAATAAATAGTCAAAGAGAGCCGGGCGTCTTGTCGCACGCTTGTAATCCCAGCATTCGGGAGGCTGAGGCCAGAGGTCTGGGTTCGCGGCCACCCTCAGCTACCTAGTGAGGCACTCTGCAACTTAGTGAGACCTGTTTCAAAATAAAGAATACAAAATATGGCAAGGAGTACAGGGGGTATAGGGCAGGAGGTAGAATACCCCTGAGTTCAATCCCCAAATAAAAATTAATAATTACCGCAAATAAATAAATAAATGGTCGAATAGAAAAATGAAAAAGTAAATATGTATAATGTTTATTTTTTCTGAAAAATAATAAGTAACAACAAATGTCTATTTTATTTAGTAATAAAAATTTAAAACTAAAATAAAAGTAAATATGTCTATCTGTTGAAAGTGCCTACTGTGATTGTGAAAAAAAATGACTCAAAATGATCAATTTGAACACATGTCCTAACAAAATTATTAGAGTTTAAATAAGAATAAATTAATATTATTTGGATCTTCATGAAAAATAGCAAGTCACTTATAAAAAATTGTACTAAATCGTTATCCTTTTACCAACAATAATATGTAAAGCAGAATAAGATATATATACATACATGTATATACATATGCCATATATATATATGGATAATAAGTGCTCAAAAATTTTAAAATTAACCAAACTTATCCAAAAGAAAGCCAAAGTGGTCTGTCAGGTACAAACTTACTATATCTGCTGATAGTAGACATAATGAGGGTCATTTCAATGATAAGATATTCAGTTTATCTATAATATACAATAATTTTACATTCACAGGTAGCTTAAATCATAGATTTCATATATATATATATATGTCACATACATACGTACATACATACATCATACATACATACTGAGTATATATATTTATTTATTTATTTATTTATTTATTTATTTATTTATTTATTTGTGGCACTGGGAATTGAAAATTGAACCCACGGTCAATCTATCTCGAGTCAATACCCCTAGTCCTATTTAATTTTGAAACAGGCTTAATGAGAATGTCACTGCTTGCTGAGGCTGTCTTTAAACCTATGACCCTCCTGTCTCAGGCTTCTCGAGACTAAAACCAGGAGCATTCTACCTCTGAGCTATATCCCCAGACCTTTTTATTTTATTATTTAGAAACAAAGTCTTACTAAGTTGCTGACAGCCACACTAAATTGCTGATGCTGGCTTGGAACCTACAATCCTCCTGTCTCAGTCTTCCAAGTACTAGAACTGCAAGCATGTACTGCCATGCTTGTATTTTTAAGCTTTTGGCAGAGTAATGATAAAAAGCCATGTGCATTCTCAAAATGAGATATATTAATGAGGCAGGGCAGAGGACCTAGGAACAGGAAGAGTTAAAAAAAGACTATCTGTATAAAAAACAGAAATACTGAAGGTTAATAGATACAGGGATAAGCAAGTTAATAAAAAACTTCTACCCCAGGAGTGATTAAAAAAAAAAAAAAAAAAAGGATAAGGGAGCAGGTTTTTGTTGACAGGGGATTACAAGAGTCCATTAACCTTTGGAATAGAGATTCCCATTAATGATTAGAATTCGGTAAAAGACATTGGGTTCCCAAGACCCAATTCTGGCCAATCATAAAAGAGCAGATGGGGACCCACAATAAGAAATAAAAAGGTCACCGCCTCCCACCCAAGAACTTCATTGATTATTTTCTTTCAAAGAATCCTCACCCTTTTTGTATAGGGAGAGGGGAAGCGGTTTTTGTCTCTATCTTCCTTGGGCTAAAAATAAATCTTTGTACCCTATATTCACTCTTCTATAGTCTGTCAATTAATTCTTTAATTTCATAGACAAGAACTCAATAAGAGGAAAACATTTGTATCATTTTTGCATCCCAGATGGAACAATGAGAGAAGAGACCCAGTGAAGAAAGACTTTGGTTACATTAGATAATCAGACTGGTGGTCCACGCCTGCAATCCTAGTACTTGGAAGCTGAGACAGGAGGATCACAGGTTGAAGCCAGTGTCAGTAACTTAGGCTCTCGGCAACTTAGTGAGACCCTATTTCAAAATAAAAGCATACTATTCCAATAACGATGATGATGATGATATATAAAATACAAGAGGTTATCAGTTCTTGTTATTGTATCCTACTCTCCTATTGAAAAGTGAAAAAAGAAATAACCCTTTATTACTATAGGGTACTAGGATTTTTAAAGTTGTGTGTTACTCCAGTATAACTGAACCTTTCAAAACGAATACAATAATAAAGTAAACTCAGGAAGTTAAAAAATCTTGTGCCGGGCATGGTGGCGCACGCTTGTAATTCCAGTACTTGGGATGCTTAGACCAGAGGATCTTGGTTCGTGGCCAGCCTCAGCTACTTTGTGAGGCCCTCTGCAACTTTTTGAGACCTTTTCAAAATAAAGAATAAAAATAGGATTGGGTGTCTAGCTGGGAGGTCGAATGCCCCTGGGTTCGATCCCCAGTACCGCAAAAAAAAAAAAAAAATCTAGTCAATAAAGCTGAGTGTCCAGAAGCAGGATCAAAGTATGAAGTATATGTGGAAGAGAGGAAGACAATGAGCTAAGAAAAAATAAGTACTTTAAGTATTTCTCAGAAAAAAAAACAATGATGCAGTAGGCAGAACAATGTTCATCCAAAGATGACCATGTCTTCAATCCCAGAACCTGTGCATATATTATTTTACTTGGGAAAAGTGACTTCGCAGAAATTATGAAGAATATTGATATGGTGAAGTTATTCTGAATTTTCTTGAGGACATCCTATGGTCACAGGGGTCTTTATACATGAAAGATAAAGGCCAGAGAGTCAGAGAGAGAGAATGAAGATGCCATGCTGATGGCCTTCCAAGTGGGGGCAGAGGGCCAGGAGTCAAGGATGGAGACTACCTGTAGAAATGAAAAGGTAAAGCAAATAGCTGGTCTCTTAGAGCATCCACACTGGCCCGCTGACACCTCAATTTTAGTCTAATAAGAATCATTTCAAGCCAGAAGTAGTGGCACACGCTTGTAATCCCAGTACTGGGAGGCTGAGACAGGAGGATCTCAGTTTTGTAGCCAGCCTCAGCTACTTAGTGAGGACTTCTGTAACTTAGTGAGCCCCTGTTACAAAATAAAGAATAAAAAATAGAGCTTAGGGTGTAACTCAAAGATAGAATGCCCCTGGGTTCAATCCCTAGTACCACCACCACCACCACCACAACAACAACAAATCAATTCAGACTTACTGTTTCTGTGTGTGATACTGGGAATTGAACCCAGGGATTCTCTACCTCTGAGCTGCAGCTCTAACCTGGTTGTATTTTTTTTTTAATTTATTTATTTAGAAGCAGGTTCTCACTAAGCTACTTGCTATCCTCCAGGTACTTTTTGTGTGTGTGTGTGGTACTGGGGATTGAACTCAGGGGCATTCTACCTCCGAGCTATACCCCTAGCCCTATTTTTTATTCTGTATTTTGAAACAGGGTCTCACTAAGTTGCGGAGGGCCTCACGAGATAGCTGAGGCTGAACCCGGATCCTCCTGTCTCAGCCTCCCAAATGGTGGGATTACAAGCCTGCACCACCATGCCCGGATCTCCAGGTACTTAAAAAGTTATGTTTCTAACTTTATGATTAGGGCTTGGCATGGTGGCACACGCTTGTAATCCTAGCGTTTGGGAGGCTGAGACTGTAGGATCCGGGTTCACGGCCAGCCTCAGCTACTTAGTGAGGACCTCCGCAACTTAGTGAGACCCTGTTTCAGCATAAAGAATAAAAAAATAGGGCTGGGGCTGTAGCTCGGAGGTAGAATGCCCCCATGTCCCATCCCCAATACTGCAAATAAATAAATAAGTAAATTTATGATTATACTTAAATATTACTGGTATATAGTATGACGTTTTAGTTCTCAGAAAAGATAAGTGTGACATAATGTCAGGACTAGTTTGTTGGATTATAGCTCTGATAATGACTTTTTGGTTATTGTTTTCTCTGTTCTCTATATAATATGCTATTGTCTTTCTTGCTTATCATCTCTCCTCTGTTTTAAATTCAGCATTCAGTATAAATAAGTCATTCCTCTAAGTTAATACCAGTGTTTTAAAATATATTGATTTATAATCTATGATTTTTTACAGCTAGAATTTAATTAAATATTTAATATGTGGTTTTCTTATATTCCATTATCAATTGTAATTGACACACTATCCTGATTCTTTATGTTTATGATATATTTATTTTTATTAATAATTTGTTCTGTAAATACCACAATCCCACTAAACACATTACCATCCATTAGGATGCTTTGATACATTCTCCTTCTTCTTAATTCACCCAGATCTGCTTCCAGGAGGTTGACCAAAATGGATCTCATTTTTGAACACCCTTCCTCTTTGCTTTCAGGAGCTAATCAGAACCCAACAGGAAATTAGAGTAATCAAGGAAGTTAAAGATAAGACACTTAGTACCTGCCTCCTTCTCCGTGAGTTTACTTCAGATTGGTTTCCCTACTTAAACCCTTTGACACTTGAGTCCTTTCAAGGTGAAGGCAGTTTTGGTGATGATACAACACAAATGGCATTTAGAAACAGGCTTACTTTTCCATTAAATGCTAAAATTGGACATGTGAAGCATCATTCCGTCATTAATGTGAATGAAGTATGCTAGGTTGAGCCCAACTAAATCTGGAGGCAGAAGAGAATTTAGTATCAACTCTAACTGCTTTGCTGTATGTCTCTCAATGTACATCTATAACCTCTTGCTCTTGGTCAATTTTTTTTTTTCAGTACTGGGGATTGAACCCAGGGACATTCTATCTCTGAACTCCACCCCAGTCCTATTTTTATTCTTTATTTTGAAACAGGGTCTCAATAAGTTACGGAGGGACTCACTAAGTAGCTGAGGCAGGTCGCAAACCCGGATCCTTCAGTTTCAGCCTCCTAAGTACTGGGATTACAAGTGTGTGCCACCACGATTGACTCTTGGTCTATTCTCTGTCTGTCTCTCTCTCTCTCACACACACACATATACACACACACACATGCACACACACTATATCATATCATATCATCAATCATATCATATTAGGTATGCACTCCCTGTGAAAGTAAATGTAGTCCACAGTGTGTTTCTAACTGACTTCCTAGAAATAACAAAAAGGTTGACCAGCTGGTCAGACCCTCCCATTTAAAAATCAACTAGGAATTGATGACAGGCATGAGAAGAAGGTAAATAGTTGGACTGTCTCCTGATAGGCAGAGAGAGTAGCAACACGTGTCCCACATCCAAGATTTTCAATAATCAAGTGGACAAAATGAATCTTTTTGTGGCTGTCTATCATCCTTTTCCCCCTGTGCTGGCTCAGGGGGACCACAGGAGGAGTGACCTTGTGTTAATGGGATAGAGAACATTCACAGATGTTATATAACATCTGTAATGTTATGTTCTGAAGTACAGTGTTTCCTTTAATATACCCAATCCAGCTACCATGCTGGTGAATACCAAACCTGCCTGAAAAAGAGGTAACAGCACAGTGTTATAGTGTGTCACCATTCCTCAGGGAGATATGCATGGTGGAGGTTGATTACACTGGATTGCTTCAGCAATGGTGGCACATGCCCTTTGCACTTATATAATAAGCAACCATAGCACTTTTTGGCTTGCCTTCCCTGCTCACAGCATTACTACCATGAAAGTCATCTATCCAGCACCATTAATCTACACATGATTAATAGAATAATTGCAGGAAGAGGAGGGTGGCAAGGTACAAATAAAAAGTTCACTGTTCTTACTAACTACTCTAAGGCCTAGCAACAATGGCCTCGATGGAATGCTGAAATGACAGTTATGAGGCCCATTAAGGTTTTAGGTGAGTGATGAGTGATTCAATGCAAACAGAAAATAGATTCAACATAAACAGGAAATAGCCATATTGCTTATAACAAGTAGGAATTTCATCCAAAATCTGTAGCAATGTGTCAACCCACTACCTACATCAGCCCTTCCAAGAGATCAGACCATTATCTGTAGCAACCAGTCCAGAAAACCAAACAGTAGCTCCTATAGAAATAGGATCAAAATGTCCAGGACTAAATAATGATAGCTTCTGTAATATTTGTTCCTGCTCCCTGTTTAGGAGCACTCGTTTCCACACTACTGCCACTAAAGATACATATATCTATCAACATTATCTTTAATCAAAACTGGTTTCGTGTGCTGAGAAGAATATATACTTATAGAAAATAACTTTGCCAGTTCGACCTGTCCTGATTTTCTCTTTTCTGTTTGATGGATATATATGGGATAATTCCAAAGTAACTAACATATCATGTAGGATAGCCCTACATTTTCCCATGCCAACAGTCTCCAAAACTCTTTTCCTGCTTTGGCATCTTTGCCACATGTAAGTGACACTGTCTGACTTCTTTCTATAGAAAGTTTAGAATAAGTTACTTTGGTTGTAATTATGGGTGACCTTCATTTATTTCCACGATGAAGGCACTCTTCACACTTTCTGGACTGACACATCATGGTGCCTCCTTGAAAGTACTAACTAAAATCTAATAGTGTCTTACTCCTGGTCAGAAAGTCAAGGGGACATGTTTTCGCTCATTTGTGGAGGCTAGAGAGAAAACAGAAAACATAGAGTGATTTAAATAATGAAGAGAGAGAGGAGAGAGAGAGAGAGAGAGAGAGAGAGAGAGAGAGAGAGAGAGAGAGAGAGAGAGAGAATGAATAATTGAAGAAGGTTAGGGGAAACAGGGAGGGGAAGAGAGAGGACTGAAGAAGGAAACACATTAAGTAATGAATTTGGCAATATGTGAAAGTATTGCTACCAATCTCAATAGCTTATGTGGAGAGGAAGGAGAGGGGAGCAGGGTGGGATGTGGAGGGAAATATTCCAAGGGATGCATGCATGTATGATTTTAGCACATTGATCCTCACCAGGTGTAATTGCAGTGCACAAACAAAATTAAAAATAAATGAAAGAGAGAGAGAGAAAGAGAGAGAGAGAGAGAGAGAGAGAGAGAGAAGAAGAAGAAGAAGAAGAAGAAGAAGAAGAAGAAGAAGAAGAACAACAACAACAACAACAACAACAACAACAGAGGAAGGGAGGGGGGTGGGTGGGTGGGGGAAGGAAGGAAGGAAGGAAGGAAGGAAGGAAGGAAGGAAGGAAGGAAGGAAGGAAGGAAGGAAGGAAGGGAGGCAGGGAGGCAGGGAGGAAGGAAGGGAGGGAGGGAGGGAGGGAGGGATCTCTGCAAGCTGAAACTTCCTCATGGTGGTTGAATTCTTCATGATGCCCAAACTATAAGCACAGAAAAACATGAGTCTACTAGTTGGAGTCATATTTTCTTTTTTGTGTAAGGGAAGGAAGAGGAAAAATACCAAAGTTAATGGAGTCACTGGGACTCCCGCTAGTGAATACTTTCTGGCCCAGGAGTCCTGATCAAGGAAAATCTACAGCAGTTTGATGAACATAAGTCTTAACAAAGATTGTGGGAATGAAGAATTGGGTTTTTCCATCAGGTATAGAATCATTCACTTGAGTTTCTAGCCCAAAGAAAGGAGAATATAAATTGGAAGTAGAAAACGGCAGCCTTATTTATGATGACCATCGTAAATGTGGCTGAGTTGATGTTATCTCATGAATAAATGATAGTTAATGAAATTCTGTGTATTTCTTGTATTAAGACTTTTCACCAAAATGAAAAAAAAGCACATAACAGGAAACTAAAGGATGGGAAACTGGGAAATGTCAGAGATCTGTCTGTTTTACTGTTCTCATTCAGCACACTTTTCCACACTGCCACCTATTAGCTTGTGTTTATCAACATAATCTAATGCAAAAATGAGGTTTTTAGTACTCAGCAGATTTTTATTCACTTATAGAAAATAAGCATGCTGATCCCCTGTACTCCATTTCAGCTCCTAGGGTATCATGAAAGCCAGATGAGACATTGTCCTTCACATACTAGGTTTTGTTATTGATAAAACACTGTAAATACACATCTGGGTGTTTTTAGAGGACAGGAATAACTATTCCTATCCATTGTTAAGAGCTTTATCACACTAGTGTAAACAAATTATACTAAGGTAGGATCCTGGGCTCTTACATTGTGGAATGTGAATAAATGCCTTTAGGGGAAGACAGGACTAATGTTTTTAGCCTTAAATTGCAACACAACCCAGTGGTGCATCCTGGATGTCAAGTCTCATGCCTCCTTGAAATGTAAACATGCTTCTTCAGAAAGGAAAATCTCTCTGAAGTGTTTTTGCTATGCAATCGATCATAATTATAATTCAACTTCTAGGGATTGTCCCTTATTAAGTCATTTCTCTATAATTACAAACTACTTTCCTTAGGATGCTAAAATAGAGCACAGAATGAGCTGCCTTCCTCATGTCTCTTTGGATAGGGTGAATGCAATGCTCTGAGAAGCTAGAAAGGGTGAGTAGACTGAGCTCTGAGTGCTAATTTACCAATTTTCCCTTTTTATGATGATCTTTTGACCTGGTAGTCCCCTTAACTGAAAATTCCTGTTTCTCTCAAACCAGTCTTTCTCATTTCCAATAACCTCTTATTCTTCTTTGCTTTGGAATAGAGGTGATAAATTACATTTATATTAACCCACTTACTGCTTTTTCTATGCCTGTGGTTTCCCTAAGCACATGGGTATACTTTTTAAATATAGTCCTTCATAAGTGAATCATTCTCATGTCTTTGAGGTAGCCATCTTCTTCCTGAGACCTGCCTTATTCTGTCCTCTGTTTTTGTAGGTTTTCATTGGCCAAAGCTTGCATAGTAGAAATATGTACTGAGCTTTCTATAAATCATTTACATTTCTTTCCACTATAGACCTATTCTTCAGTGTGCATCATAACTTCATATTTGTATTCCCATTTGTTGTAATTTTTACATATAAATGTCTTTACATTTACAAGTGATTATAACTTCCTTCATTTCCTATTTACTTTGAGGAAATTTTTCTAAATACTCTTTAAAATTCTCTACTTTGTCAATCTTCCACTTCCTTCATTGGCCTAAATTTTATTTGGAAGATGAACATTGACAAAGCTGATAACACAACTTGGTGGCTTAACTAGAAGTAATTTATTGCCTCAAAGAACTTTAGCCTGGAATTTGCTTATTAACATGCCAGCAGGCTGATATGCTTCCTATTGTGGCCTCCCTTACTGCCTTGGGAGAGGTTTGAGCTCCCTCTATGTTCTTGCCTGGTCTTTGCTCAGTGTGTTGCATGGGAGGAAAAGTGAAGGATGAAGAAAAGAGAGGAGAGGACAGGAGAGAAGGGAAGAGGGATACAGAGACGAGAAGGGAAAGGAAGAAAGAGAGGGAGAGAGAGGAGAGGACTCTGATTTCTCTATAAATGCATTCATCCCATTGAATCAAGGTCCTACTTTTAGGACCCCATGTAACTTTAATTACTTCCTTAAAGACTTTATCTTCAAATACAATCACACTGGGTATTAAATATTTAACAAATGGATTTTGGGAAGACATCAGCATTTGCTCCATAACAGAAAACTCAGAAGTACTTCAGACTACCAATCTATAGTCTGATTATCTGAAGTGCAGTAGCATTGGGTCAGTAAGGACATTTGGTGACACAAGTTTAGGATCTTGGGCTCTTCTTTCTTTTTTTTTTTTTTTTTTTTGCGGTACTGGGGATTGAACTCAGGGGCGTTCTACCGCCGAGCTACACCCCCAGCCCTATATTTTATTCTTTATTTTGAAACCGGGTCTCACTAAGTTGTGGAGTGCCTCACTAGGTAGCTGAGGCGGCCTCGAACCCGGATCCTCTGGTCTCAGCCTCCCGAATGCTGGGATTACAAGCGTGCGTCACCACGTCCAGCTGGGCTCTTCTTTCTTTTGTGAGATACTGCATTGGGGTCTACTCCATTAACCCAAGAGTGTATTCCATTCTTACACACTTTATGTTGCATGTTCAACTTATTTTCATGTAATTAAGTACATATATTATACTATTCAAAGGGCATTTTACAGGCATATTTGTAAATATCTTTCAATAATTAATTATTAGAAATCTTATATTATACCAGACCATGATTCTAAAATTACAACAATGTTTATTTTAAAAATGGTTGCTGGTATAGCATTGGAGGACCTGGTGCCAAATATTTGATTAACACATGCCATTTGAAGAATTCTCTTCATGTTCTAAAAATGTGACATATTTTTATGACTCTGGTAACTATTGAAATTAAACAATCAAAATCTTTCATAAGCATCTAAAATTGTAAAACAAAATAATAACAAGAAAGTAGAAATTACTGCACTCCACCATCTGCTTACATTTCTACTTAATGTGCCAAGTCATAATTTGCAAACAGAAATTGTTTTTCAAGCTACATAATTAAACATTAAAACAAAAAGACTCCATTTATAAACTACCAGTGTTGCCTTAGAAGTGATTGGCAGTAAAAATCTGGATGTTGGGAGGAGAGACAGAACAGTTTTGGAAAGAATATATCACAAAAATGCATCTAACAAAGAGTTAATGTAGTCTTCAAAACTAAATATAAAGCTATATTTGATTTGCCCTCTCAATGCCCATTTCTCAGTTGGTCTTAGTACTCTTTGTAACTGTTGAATAATTATTTTCAGAAATTATGAAAACTGTCATATTTTAGTAATAGTTGTATAAAGAACTAATAAATTTAACGTCTTCGCAAAAGATATGGAAGTATCTGCCGTAAGTGCATGGAAAACACAGTAGGTCAAATTAAACTAAAGAAATGCATGAACATAGTTCTCCTCCCTATTAGGATTTCACTGTAAATGTCTAGAGAATCATTTTGTGCTTTGCCTTAAATTTCAATTTCTTAAAACTCCTCTGCTAGGTTGTATTTTTTTTTTCATTTTGGATAGCCCAATTATGAATTAACTTCATAAAAAATGTGTGATGTTCAGGAAGGAAGAAATCTATAAGAATAGAGGTCAGTAGCTATGTTGAAGTCAGCCAAAACAGTCTGGCTCACAATAAAATAGCTCTATTTCACGGAACATTTATTATTACAACAACTAAATATAGCATTGCTTCTGCTTGGCAAAAGTGATAGAATGCCACCTGTAAATATTAGTAATCTTACTTTATAAATGTGTTTCCCTTGATACATTTGAACTTATCGAAAATATTTTTAGAGGTAGTATCCTATGGCAAGAAGCATGTATATAATGTAGATTCTGAGTGGAATTATTATAAAAGCATTTTCGCATTCCTAAACATTTTATGAGATATCTCAAGATACTGCATATCATTCTGAATTTCCAAAAAGTGGTTCCCTTGTCTGTGTGTAAATATTTGAATTTAAGGATACTTTCCTTGAGTGCATTTTTGATGATGAGTTTATGATGAAGATTTCATTTGTGTTTATTTTCTGTTATCATTTCCTCTTAGAGAGAAGAAAAAGATTGGGTACTGGTGTCCACAAATTCATAAAAATTTCACACACAGCCAGGGCAGATGCTCTTACTGTAGCTGTAAATAATGAAAGAAACCTTTGTGGATTCTTTCCCAATACAATTTCTTTGTGCTATTTTGATTTCAAAGAATTATGGATCAATTTCATCAATGTTTTTTATTTCATTCATATGTATCTAATGTGCTTTTATGTGTGCATCCACATAACACTTGAAATAGAGATATAAATGATGAGTATTGAAATAGCTATATAATGCAAAAAATTTGACGCATTTCACAGTAAAAAGATAAGACCTAGTAAAGAAAGAACCCATATTTATTGATATTATACACATAAACTTCACATAACTTGATATATATACATATATATGATAGGTGACATTACACACAGAAAATATTTTCTGTGGAATTTTATTTTAAAAGAGAATTGGGATGGTTTTCATACATTTATCCCAAATATATTTCACAAGTGGTTAAAATTTCTGTATATTTTAGTTTATGTATCATGTATCCAGTTTGCTGTTATATATTCCATTGCATTTCTTTTTCTTTTAACTTTTTGCTTTGTCCCTTTCTTAAGGAAATGACATTATGAAATATTATAAGTATTTTGATGTTTGTTGTGTTTCTTGAGAATTCTTGTCTCTAAGGTATTTGCTTTATTATTGTCTATATTGTTAAGTATAAACTATTTCAGAACTTAACATTTCCCAATAGCTTTTAATTTTATTAAAATAAATTATTTTTACCACTTTTTAATTTTTTATATCTCAATTTTATGATAATTTTATAATTGACTATATCTTTGTCTGAATTAATAATTCTATATTTAAAATTACCATTCTCTTACTTGGAGAAATTTAATTTAGTTGTCTCTAATATTCAACGCTACTGATTAAAATTTAATGGTAATTTATTTAATATTAATTGCCAATAACTAGTGATTTCTGGTGTTTCCTGGAATCTGTTTGGGTCTTCACTTTGTCATTAATGAAAATCTGAAGTTTCAGGAAGTTACCTCTAACATAGGTCTTTTTCTTCTTAGTTTATTGTTATGCACTCAATTTGATTAACATATAAAAATCTGGTTTATAAATAAGATGTTTTATTAACAAATCAAAAAAGTTAAAATATTATCTGAGACTCATGTCTAGTACTGATTGGACTATTATAAAATTAGGCTATCACAAAATTGAGCTACTATAAAAGTATTTGTTATTTTTAGATGGAATAACTGGCTAATTGACTTCTAATGTGTGACTACAAAGTGAGTTTTCTTGCAAGGAATCAAGATTATTGTCATATTAACTAATAACTTACATAAAAAATGCTTGGGTCACATATGGGTTTTATTATGTTGGTTTCATACTCACATACTTTCTGTAAACACTTCAGTCATGACTACATCAACTCGACAAAATGAAAGCTGGTACAAATGTCTGCATTTGCTCAGTCCTCATTTCAATACTTCCTCCCATACCAGCCAGTGTGTTTTTTCCACAAAATGACTGGGTCGTTTTACCCCATTGCTTAAAATCAATGAAGAGTTTTTGCTGGATGGAAGGGCAACTTGTCAAGGGACATGTTGACTTCTAGGAGCTTGGAACAGCCTCTAGCTAACAACTAGCAATAAAACACATGCGTCATCCTATGAATGCAAAGAAATAAATCCTGCTCCAAACAAGACTTAGCTTAAAGAGAATTTTCCCTTGAACCTTTAGCAAGAACTTGGCTTACTAGGAACCTTAATTCCAGCCTTGTGATATCTGAGGAGAGGAATCAGTCATTCTGTGCTGGACTTCTGATTTCAAAAACTATGAAACAGTAAATGAATGCTCTTTTAAGTTAATAAATTTGTGGCTATTCATTACAAAGTAATTGAAAATTAATGTATTTTCATAGTGGAGTTGTTAAAAAACTTAAAACTTTCTGGATATATTTTTAAAATCTGGTTGTAGTAAGAGCATATTTTATTTTATGAAAGAAATTTATTGAGTATCAAAGAAAAAAATTATTACCAACAAGATTATCCAAAAAAGGATTTTCAAAATGAGTGTCTAGAAATGAGTTTCCTCAATTTGAGTCCATAGATTGAATTAAGGTAGCTGATGTTCTTGTGTAGGGGGAGAAAATACATTTTCTGTCATTAAACTTGGGATGAACTGTAGCTTTTCTTGAATTATAAACATAATCTTCAAGAACATTAGCAGTATTTATGACTTTATCTAGGTTTTTGCCACAAATGGGAATCAGACTTTATAATAAAATTATAAAAATTGTCCAGAAATAGCCTAGAAATTGCATCCAGGAACAAAATTACTTCGAATTTTTGTAGTTATTATACCCATCAATAGATCTTTTTATTTCACATATTAGTGGTATAGCACAGATTTTTCATTTTTATATGTTCTTATAAACTATTGAACTGTATGTTGTAACTCTTTTATTGTAATTGATTTTCTTCAAATTTCTATGTATCTTATATTAGGTATTTTAAAACATCATTCTAATGCTGGAGCCTTTGCTTCAACTGTCTGCCATAAGAGCCCATGACCCAAAACATTTGGAATCTTTATTGTACAAACATTGGAGCACCTTGATCCTTATTCAAATTCATAAAATGTCTATCATGGTTGAATGTGTTTCTGGAGACATCAGGCAAAAGAAGCTTGCCCTGATAAAGAATATGATGCTATCATGCCCACTGCTTTTACCATTCATTCAGTTTTTGGTACTCTTTTTAGATTTTAAAACTTCAAGGTTTTGCTTGCTTCTAAAGAAATCTTTTTCTCAATGACTCTCATAGTTGTATTCCAATGGAGTTTGGAAACATGGGACTTGCTTGATTCTAAAATTGTATAGTCTCAGAGTTTGGAATAATAGATCTCCTATTTCTAGAGTGTTTCTTGTATACCTTGGATATGAATATCCTTTAGTAACATTGAAATATATTAAAAATAGAACATATTAAACATCTTGCTGCCACAGTGATGCAATGGTAGAATTCTTTGTTTCAATAAATTAGAAGAAAAAGTAGATATTTCGTTTCTGAACCGAAAAGGCTATGTGCTTATAGTATAGCCTAAGTCCCAAGCTTAAACAACAAGATGCCAGGAAATCTGGAGCTCTATTTTTCTGTGTATTACATTTCAAAAGATTGTGGGCTGTTTGCTTATGTGCTCTTGCATTGCTAGAGTTTACTCTATAATATGAATATCAAATGTATAGATTGCCAATATTTTCTCCCAACCAGCAAGTTATCTCTGTACTCTGTTAATTATTTTCTATGTTATGCAGAAGTTATTTAGTTTGGTGGAATCCAATTTTCTCATTTTTACTTTTTAAATTTTGCTTTTGGGGTCATAGACAAAAAATATTTGCCAAGAAAAATGTCCCCCGTGCCTACATTTTTAAGTCAGTAATCTACTTTGTGTGTTTTTTACATGTGAGGTTAGCTAAGATTTTGGTTTTATTTAGCATGTATATATTCAGTTATCCTCAATTCATTTATTAAAGGGATTGTTCTTTCCCCCTATTGGTTCTTGGCATCTTTGTCAAAGATCATTTTATTTTAGATACATGGAATTATTTCTGTTCTCTATTTTCTGTTTCATTGGTTTATAATTCTGACTTTTGTGTTTGTATTATACTGTTTCATTTTTCTTGTTTCTATTGTTTTGTGGTACTAGGGTTTGAACCCAGGGCTTCCTTATTTACAGCCCCAGTTTTTTTATTTTATTTTATTTTATTTTTTTGAAACAGGGTCTCACTAGGTTGCTGAGAGCCTCATTAAGTTGCTGAGGCTTGTCTTGAACCTGTCTCAGCCTCCCAGATACTAGGATTATAGACATTTGCCACCACTCCCCACAAGTACTATAGTATTTTGATGATTATGGATTTTAGTACATTTTGTAGGGACAAGTGATTGAATACCTTCAGCTTTGTATTTTTATTCAGATTGTTTTAGTCATTTGGTGTTTTTCATGGTTCTATATGAGTAACTCTATAGGGATAATAAGCCAATGATCTAAAAGACTATTTCTAAAGAGAAGACATGCATGACCAACAAGTATATAAAAAATGTCAAAAATCACTGGTTAGTCAACTTTTCATTACTGAAAAAGTACCCAAGAAAATCAACTCAGAGGCCGAAACATGTCTTTAGGTTCATGGTTTCTGAAGTTTCAACCCACAATCACTTGGCTCCTTTGATTGCAAACTGTGGTGAGGCAGAATATCGTGGCGGGAAGATGTGATGGAGCAGAGCTGGTGGCTGAGAAGCAAAGAGAGAGAGAGCATACGATGGGCTGGTGACAAGATAGAGAACCCCCGAGCACATTCTCAAGGTTCCATTCCTCCAACTGGCTCCTACCTCCTATCATTTCCATCAGTTCCAATAGTCCAGTGAGCTATGAATGTATAGACAGATTAATCTATTGCTGAGGTCAGAGCCCTTGTGATCCCATCATGTCACATTCCTGCCTCTGAACATGGCTTCCTTAGTGACCAGGCCTTCAACACACAAGTCTCTGAAGGATGTTGCAAATTCGAACCACAACAATCACCAATAATAAGAGAAATGAAAATTAAAAATATAAAGAAACATCACCTCACCCCCAGTAAGAATGGCTGTTAAAAAATGGAAAATTACAAGTGCTGGCAAAGATGCAGAGAAAAGAGAAACTTCATATGTTATTAGTGATAATGTAAATTTAAATTAGTACAGTCATTATGAAAAAAAATGGAAGTTCTTCAAAAAACTTAAAATATAACTACCATTAGTTTTACCAATTCTACTTGTTAGTATAGAGCCAAAGGCAATTCAGTAAGTGTTTTTTTTTTTTTTTTTTTTTTTTTTTTTTTGTGGTGCTGGGGATTGAACCTAGAGGCATTCTACCTCTGAGCTGCACTCCCAGCCCTATTTTTTATTCCTTTTTTTTTTTTTTTTTCTTTTTTTTGCGGTACTGGGGATTGAACTTAGGGGCATTCTACCTCCGAGCTATACCCCCAGCCCTATTTTTTTATTCCTTATTTTTGAAACCGAGTCTCACTAAGTTGCGAAGTGCCTCACTAGGTAGCTGAGGCTGGCTGCGAACCCGGATCCTCTGGTCTCAGCCTTCTGAATGCTGGAAATACAAGTGTGCGCCACCATGCCCGACTTCAGTAAGTGTTTTGAATGATTATTTGCCTTCCCATGATCATTGTTGTGTTATTCATAATAGCTAAGACATGGATTCAGCTTAAGTGTCCATCGATGAATATATAGAATGAGAAAATGTGATACATATGCACATGATGGGATACTATTCTACCTTTCAAAAAAGTAACAAAAACAAGAATATTTTGTCATTTATAACAACATGAGTTATGCTAAAGAATATTATACTAAGTGAAATAAGACAAACACAGAAAGACAAATACCACATGATTTTACTTACATGGGAATATAAAAATTTCATAGAAGTCAAGTAGGATGATAGTTACCAGGACACAGGGGCAGTGGTTGGCACAAATTGGAGATATTATAGGGTTACAATTTCAGTGAGACAGGAAGAATTAGTTGAAGAGATCTATTGCTCCAGGTGATTTCATTTCAGAACAGTTTGTTGTATAATAAAAAATTCCAAAAAGAGTAGATAGTAAAGAGGGAGTAGATAGTAAATGCTCCCGCCACAAAAAAGATAAATGTACGAAGTAGTAAATATGTTACTTAGATTGATTTAGTAATTTTATATATAAATATATGAATTGTATCCTACATCATAAGTATGTAGAAGTATAGTTGTAAGTTAAAATTGACTGATAAGTGAATTAATTAATGTTACCAGAATCATTCTGAGAATCCAAGATTCCTCCCATTCTGCACTGAAGAAGCCAACATTCTTCCCACCCCTTTTTTTCCGTGTAGTAGAAGGGGAGGGTTGTCTCCTCCAGGATATAAGCAGAGACCAACCATTCTTTCCCATTCTTCATCTGTGGGATGCCTGGCAACTCACATTCCACTTTTTTTCCTCTGGAACTCATCACATTTTTTTAGGGGTTATGTTTGGGCAATTGAGTCCAAAATACTTATTTTATACTATAAACTAATAAATATGAAATAATTCTCTGTGAACCTTCAGGATAAAAGTAATAAAGATGAGTCTTAAACACTCCACAAGGTGATTGACTCTGACCAATAAGCCTTTCTCTTATTCAGTGGGGTGGAGCAGACATATCACCATCAAAACCTATTTTTTATCATAATTATAAGTGCAAAGAATCTAGAGTACAACTTTTCATAGTGATTTGTGGCTTATTATAGTTTGAGAGTCACATAGAAATGTGGTTTTGCATATGTGCTATGGACCTTCAGCCCCAACTACCTAAAATATAGTTATTAGTCATAATACACACTTCTTCCTAATAGTTTCAGAAATAAAAAATATATTAAATTAAAATTTTGTAACCAGAAATAAAGATCTTGCTTCCAAATGTAGGGCATTTAGTTTTATGGAGAATATTGGAAGATCAGATGAATAAGATTGCCAACAGAACTCAGTTATTCCCAGATGTAGAGCTGAATGACCTAGTTCATTACTGGCTGTACATTGAGGACTAATTTTGGCTTCCAGAGACCACCACATGCTCAGAGGATGGCTCCCTTTCTCCATTTTCAAATCCAGCATTGACAGGTCAAGTCAATCTCACACTGCTATTCTCTCTCCTGTCTCTTCCACAACTTTAATTCCCTCACTGCTGCCAGGGAAGCTTGTCTTCTCTTAAGGACTCATGCAACTAGATTCGACCCACCTGCATAATCAGGATAATTTTCTCCATTTCAATGTCCGTAACCTGAATCATATCTCAAAAACTCTCTTCTTACCTTTGAAATAGCATAATCCTAGGGCCTGGCGCTTAGGATATTGAAAACTTAGGGGAGCCTTACATATCAAGGAATCTTTGCAGGTGTGAACAAATCAAGATTTTTTAAAACAGATGAGTATTCTTAATTTTTTTATGGTATCCTGACCCAATGTCATGCTTCAATTGGTTGTAAGTGAAGAGAGAGGAAGGAAGAGTCAAAGAGATGGCATGGTGGAAGTAGAGTCAGAGACATGAAGATGCTACATCCCTGGCTTTGAAGAGTGACCATGGGACCCTGAGATTAGGAATGAAGGTGACCACTTGAAATTGAGAAAAGTAAGGGGCCAGATTCTTCACTACATTCTCCAGAAGGAACTCAACCTTTGTTGAGTGTTTTCTGTATGACCCAAGATTCTGCTCAGAATTGATAAACTTTAGCCTCACCAGACCTGGGACAATCAATCTCTCCTTTCCGGAATACGAACTTTAAATCAGAGGAGACAGAGAGCCTAACATTCTATGAGGCAAATTAGTAGCCACACCCTAGCAACTGCATTAGGATTCCTTTATTAGATACCATGAAATTCTTTTGTTAGTGTCTTCATGACAATGCATTTTTCCAACTCTTTTGTTGTTGTTATTACATTATGTCTAAATTTAAAAGCCTCTCTTTGTTCATTTTAAGAAAACCAAATACAGACATGTCATAATTTAAAAAGTATAGTTAAACCATGTCTGATGTCTTCAAAACAGTACAACTGACACTGAGATCATTCCTATACATCTCATTAAAATAAGCAGAGTAAGCATGAATTTTACACATTTTCAACAGGCAGGCAGGTGTCATTCTTGTTGAATTAGTGATAGAAAATAAATTTGATGCTTTCTTTAATCTTATAATACAATATAGTACCACCATCATCACAACTTAAAATAATATTGTCCCTTATATAGAATGAAATGATATGCACAAATGAGTAAATTTACCCCAAAACTTTGCACTTATAGAATAGTTTATATTTATGAATAATGTTCCAAATCCAAAGGTAGCATTATAAAATTTTTTAATAACTCTGATTCTTTTTCTGAATAAAACTTAAAATCATCCATATTGCTGTTACAGTTTTTCAAACAAGAATGTGAGCAGTGTGCTATAGAAGTTGATAATGACCTTTGTGAAACTGGCATGGCTAAAATTGATGAGAAATATATATTATATATTATTATATAAATATTATTATATATAAATATATAATAATTTATATATTAATATATAATGTATAAATATGATATATAATATATTTATATAAATATAATATATATTTCTCATCAATAATTATATATAATATAATATATATGTGATATATATATTATAGTTTTTTCTGACTTGGGTTTGTTCCTTTTTTAGCTATATATAGTCATTTCTTAACAGAACAGCACCTGCTCAAGATTCCGTGCACTTTGTTTTAGTTTTCCATTGCTCATTCTCGATTTAAGTAATTTCAACTGATAATATAAGTCCCAGACTAAAAGGAACCATCATCCCGTGCCAGCATGACATCAAATGAAACATTCCTTCCACTAGATCAGGGGAGAAAATAAAAAATTAACTCAAAGGAATAAATTTTCATAAAAAAGCAAAAAGAATGATTTCCACCATATGTTCTGTAACTATTTAAAATATTTTCTCACAAAACAATGCATTTTTAATATTCATGTTAGTTCAACAATATCTTTGGGGAATAGTTTTACACATATTTAATTTGTATGCATTTCCATATTGAATGTTTTGAGATACTAAAAGAAGCAATTGTTTTTGCCTTAAAATTTGTTTGATAGTTGATCATTTCTGCAGATGTATCTTTGTTCACTTTATTCTACCTTTGTATTTACTCCTCCAGTTCATTGTTTTAAAGTATTATGGACATACCTTTTCCTCATATTCCATAAATCTTATAGTCTCTAATATAAAGTAAATTTTATTACTTAGATCATATGTAAGACATCCATTTTACACACACACACACACACACACACACACACACACACACACAGAAATTGGTATATTTAATAAATGAATCCAAGACTCTGATTTATCTCTAAAGTCTTCTAATCTTACAGAATGTGCATCAAATAAAAATCTTTGTTATTTTACTTCAGAAAAATTGTTATAAAATTGATGTCTGAACATTTTTTTCAGTGTTTTTCATTTGAAATCCATGAGAAAATTAGCATATTTTAGAGGTGTGGACTAGATAAAACTCTCAGCTTCATTCCTCAATAGAACATCTTCAAATTTAATTATTTGACTTGTCTGTGCCTCAAATACTGATCTAGGCTAATAATATAGCTTTGTGGTAAAGCATTTACCTAGCATAGGCAATGTCCTGGGTTTGATTCCTAGTGTTGTAAAAAATAAAAATAAAAAACGAATGGGGGAATGTTTATATTTATATAATAGAGTTTAGATGTAATCTAATACAGCACACATTTTAACATATTATTACCTTTCAAAATGTTTCAATTGTTTATACTATCATAATTTTAAATATGTAAAAATCTCTTTCCCAGTTAGTATTACATATGTAATTCTGAATTTCTAACTCCACTTGCATACTTCAAACTTTATATTTGTTATTATATCATTTGATTTTTTAGTATATATGATGTCTACAAGTGTGTATGCAATCTGAGGACACAGATTATATTATATTCACCTAAACTAAAGAATATATTATAGGAGAGATGTCTTCTAAACACATAGACTACTGTATAGCCCTTGAGATAAAATAATACTTGGCAATTTAAGACATGAAAAGATGGAGAAACTACACTTAGCACAAAAAAAGATACAGTTGGAAAGTTAGATGTTTTTGTACCACCTTGTCATGATCTGAATATTAGTGTCTCCTCAAAAATTCATATGCTGAAATCCCAACATCCTAGGTAATGGTCTTAGGAAATGTGAACTTTGGAAGATGATTAGGTCATGAGGGCAGAAACCTTATGAATGTGATCGGTGTCTTTGTACAGGAGGCCCCTAAGAACTCCCCAGCCCATTAAGGAGAACAAGAAGGCACTGCCTCTGAACCAGATAGAAAGTTCTCATTAGACAAAGGGTTTGACAGTAACTTGGTTTTAGACTTTCTTGCCTCCAGAAATGTGAGAGATAAAATGTGTATTGTTTCTGTCACTCAGTTTATAGTCTTGTTTTAAGAGTACCTCGAGCAGACTGAAACAGGCATACTTAGAATTATAGACTTTATTCAAGTTTCAACAGGATATAATTGTGCATATTTAATCAGAAGTTGACAATTTTAAGTTTTGCTGTTTTAAAAGGACATTTAATATCACAAAGAAAATGAAAGTGAGTATGCACAAAAATAGAAGTTTGACTCCACATAGGATGTTGATATAGTCTCCAATGGAGATGATTTGTGGCCTAAATTATCATAATGAGCTTATTAAATAGAAAGACAAATTAGTGATAAATTATGGACTTATAGTTGATATAACAAATTGGATATGGCTTTAAATAAATGAAAGAAATCAAATTAACTTTTATTTTTTACAATAAGGATCAAAGTAAAGTAGTGGTCATTTTTCTGAAACAGAGACTTGGAATGTGTAAGTTTAGAGAATAAACCAAAAGTTACATTTTGCTTAAAATATGACTTCATGGCTAGGTACAGTGGCATATGCCTAGTCCTAGTATGGGGTAGGCTGAGACAGGAGGATTGCAGGTTTAAGGACAGCCTCATCAACCTAGCAAGACTCTCAACAACTGAGAGTCTTTTTACAAACAAAAACTAAATTAAAATAAAGAGCTGGGGGCTGTAGCTTGGAGGTAGAATGCCTCTTGGTTCCATCCTAGGTACCACAAAAAAAAAAAAAAAAAAAAAAAAAGAAAGAAAGAAAAAGAAAAAGAAAGAAAGAGAAATAAAGACTTCATGAAAAAGAAATGCCTTCAGAAAGAGGTCACCTATTTTACAAGAGGGGATCAAGACTCGTGATTATTAATTTCAATATTAAATAAACTGGATATTGATACCTGTCTAAGCCCAATTCAACATGGAAAATATTATGTGCCAAAATATTAATTAAAGGAGTTTTAATACAATCCTAGCTTCCAAAAGGACTATATACTAATTTTCTCTGTTCAGCATATTTTCCCTGGAGAAAAAAAAGTGATACAATTATAATACACGTATTTTTGGCTAAACTGAAAGTCAGGGTAAAATTAAAATATAACAGACAAAACTAGGACTATGACAGCCTTGTGTCTTTAAGAGTTCCAGGGCTTGAGTAAATCAAAAAGAAGTGGACAGGAGAAAAGCCAGGAACTAAAAATGGCAGTTATAAGATTCTTTTTTAATTAAGAATACTAATTTATGTATTATTGTAGATGTTTCACCTCTGTTATATCAAAATGGATATTATGTTACCTACTAGTCATTATTTTATGAAGCAAAAATTAAAAGAAAACCTGTCTGTAGCTTTTATTCATCATAGTTGACATCAGAACCTGTTCCATGATCCTCAAATCTGAAAGATAAGTGTGGGTTCCTTTCCAGAGTCACGTTATAATTCTACTTGCTCTAATTGAACATGAATAATGAAGTCGTCTCTCTGTGAGCTGAAACTGATTAACTGGTTGAAAATACGGGAATACTGTTGAACCATCTTTATTTTGAGAACTTAATGATTACATGGCTTCTTTTCGGTAATGAAACCTTTTTCTATTTTCTCAGAGAGAATAAAATGTTAGATAAGCAGAAGCCTAAAGTTTCACATGATCAATTAGAACAGAGTGGTTCAGAGAAGAAAAATAGACATTACAGTTATACCAGTTCTAATGGAAGGGATTTAAGATTTATTAAAACCAGCAAGAAGCTACAATGAGGACCTATTTATTCTTAAGAGCAATGCAACATACATTCCTTCCTTTTTAGTCATTTTCTGTATTATTTTTCTTCAAATGTTTACATTAATTGCCTGAGATAAAGTAGAGTAGTATTCTTGAAATGAAAAGTTGGTTCCACATTTATCACACAAATTCATACTGTTTTTTCATTACTTGCTAATTATTTCATGCACATTAGTCTTCCTTCTATAATTAAATTGCAACATTATTGAAAATAGAAAATAAATCTAATACTTCTTTCTTAAATCTCTTTAGTAGCCAGCATGTGTAGAAATCCTAGGAACAACTTGTTAATTTATTAGTCAATATGTTTATGGATTAACACTCAAAGATGTTAGAATATCACTTGACAGAAATATCCTGTATTCTGTTTCTAAAATAGTCTGATTCTCATTCTCTTTGTTAATTTGCTCTTTTGGACAACTAAAATTCTTATACCTTAGTGTGAAATCACTCTTGGTTATATTTCCATTTCAATAATACTATTTGGAATATAAAAATTGTATTCATCACAATAATTACAGGCATCTAGAAGGTGATATATTTTGAGGAATTTAAGCTCATTGTCTTTGTCTTTTCAAATTTTGAAGTATGTGTGTTTTTATATTATAGTTTTAGCTATATCTATCTGCAACAAAATGTAAGGCTCATATTATTAATTTAAACTCAAACCATAACATCTTAAAACATCATAATAGGAGATAAATACACTTTCCCTACCCCCCAACTTAATTATCACGTTCATTCATTATGAATTACCATGTGTCAAAATCTTGTTGACTTACTGTTTGTCTATGAACAGTGTATTGAACATGAATCCTATCATCCCTTAAGTAAGCCACTTAGGCAATTTGAATTTGCAAATATAGGCTGAAATTGGAGTTAAATGTTTTTTTCTAAAGAAATGAATTGAGTCAGTGAAACATTGTACGATACTATTCTTGGTAAAAGCGAAAGACTTCTTATTTGTATAGGATCCAGAACACTGAATTTCGTACTTACCCAGAAATGACTGGCAATTGCTACCTCATAGGAAAAAAAAGAGATCCACCATATGTGCAGCTGCTCTTCTTGCTGCTGCTGAAGGCTTAGATTGCCAATCTCTGAAAAATCCAGGTATGTATTTTTCAGTTTATCACATCTCTAAACCATTTTCAAAGGCATTACACAAAGCCTGATTTCTCCACACTGACGATATTTAGCATCTTAAAACAACATATCTGTATTATCCTACATTTTTGTGCATCAGAAGTCCGGTATCTGTTATCCCAGGGTTTTATCCTTTGGCCAAACTCACTTTCATGTTGTTTTAGCACCATGGTCCCAGTTTCCTTGCTGGATTTTGCAGAGAGATGCTTCTTGACTTATACAGACTGCTTTCATTCCTGACTAACCCAGCGTCAAAGCCACCAATCACTGGCCAGTTCCTTCTCATACCTTATTATCTCACTGAACTCCCCTCTATTTCCCTTTCCTACTTTTATAAGTTTCTATGATCCCTTTGGGTCTAACTTGATTTTTAAGGATAATCTCCCAATTTTAATGTCATCTGATTTAGAACATTAATTCACCTTTTAGTCTCCAAAATGTCTTCACAGAAGTGCCTAGAGTAGTATTTGGATTAGTAATTAGGAAACAGAAATCTTGAGACATTGTTAGAATTAAACCTACCACACCGATAGGAAACCCATTCTGAAAGGCTAAGTGCCCTTACATGCCTTTCTATTCCTTCTTGTTTAAAATCTTAGAAACACACATCGATATTCATTTGCTTCATACTTTCACCAAATCAACCCCCCTTGGGGGACTAATTTACCCTCATCTCCCTTTGGGGGGCTAATTTACCAGCATATCACTGCAAATGGCAATATATGTGGTATGTGCTATGATGGTTTGCAGAGGGTAAAGGGAACAACTAACTGGCAGGTGAACTTTGATCAGTGTTGTGGAAGCAACATAATAGACATCCTGAAGTCTCAAGTATATATGTCTTACTATTTTTGGAACTTTTGGAAAGACAAGTGATGCATCTCTTAACTTGCACACACATTAAGTGAGCTTTAAGCGATTGAGTTAAACTTTTTATGTTTTAGCCTTCAAATCTGTAAAATGACCTCATGTGTTTGTTTATTCAAAATTCAACAAGTTCTTATTAAGCACTTCCATGTATCATGCGATATGCTGGAAGTGAAGATAATATAGTGAGAAATGTTACATTAATCTAAAACTGCTTGTGTATATTCTACAGAAATTGAGGCTTGATAAGTACAAATTAGGGATGACAATTATGTGTATAAGGACCTCAATGATTTAAAGACACTTATGAAAACTTTAAGAAAATTTATATGAATGTATGCAAATAATAAACAATTTAAACACATTCATGAAGCATTCTGTGCTACTCAGAGACTTATCCATGCAACTCTTATTAAAATATTGGAATTTTACAGGGAAAAATTAGAAACAAGGTAGTTTTTCATTTTAAAATACATGACAGAAATAATAGGAATATGTTGAGAACATGATGTGTTTGGTATGACTGAATTGTAGGTTAAAAATCTAGAAAAAAGTACAATGTATGAAACAATGGGTGAACCTAATTAACTCATCAAGCCTCACGTTTAAATTCTATATAGAAAGATGAAGGCACATAATGGGTTAAGATCCTAAAGGACTTTGTGTATTTCTTTTTTCTTTTGCAGTACTAGGGATTGAATCCAGGGGCATTCTACCTCTGTGCTACATCAAGTATTTTTTATTCTTTATTTTGAAAGAGGGTATCATTAAGTTGCAGAGGGCCTCCCCAAGTAGCTGAGTCTGGACTTCAACCTGTGATCCTCCTGCCTCAACCTCTCAAGTACTGAGATTACAGGCATGCACCACCATGCCCAGCGACTTTGTGTATTAACAGGAAGAATTAAGTTTAGTTTTAGTTCCAGATTCTTAGGTTGTTTTTTCATTTTTCATAGCATTTATAATGGAGCTATAAACTCTTTCCTTGTGCCTGGAATCCTCTCTTAAGAAAGACAAAGGAGCCAGGCATGGTAGCTCATGTCTATAATACCAGTACTTGAGAGGCCGAGATGGGAGAGTAACAGGTTCAGGGACACTCTCAGGAATTTAGCCAAGACCCTCATGAACTTAGCAAGACTCTATTTCAAAACAAAAATTAAGAGTTAAAATTGTAGATCAAAGGTAGAATGCCTCTGAGTTTAATTCCCAGTATCAAAAAAAAAAAAAAAAGGCGATGAAATGATCATATAGGATTCTCTAAGTCTTAGGAAGGAAGATTTCTTTTTTCTATTATTCTATTATGTCTAGGCCTTTTTCATTTCTTTTCTCCTCCTTATACATTCCCAATAACTAGTAAGTTCTAATTTACCTGAGAGTCTTCAAAATATTTAAATGAAGCAATTTATGTGGCCTGCAGCTTCCTAACATTTTAAGTCTTTTCTGTATAAAACAAAATTCTGAGACTTTCATTGGTTTTCATGAGCCTGGGGCAGAAAATATAAACTTAATTTTGAAGTAGTTTTTTGGAACTCTAAATATAACTGCAGAATAGATTAACTTTTTCTATAATGAAAGGAAAACCAAGAACTTATCCTTAGGCAAATTAATAGCCAAATAATTTCCTTACTTTCAATTTCCTTGAAATGAATATTTGAAAAACCTAATATTGTTCCATTAAAATAAACAAGGTGTTTTATCTCCATGTAAATTTAATATTTAAAGGAAAACTTTCCAAATCAAAAGTATATTTTAATTTGTGCTTTTAATTTTAAGAACTAATATGTTTAATAACTTTTAAGAAAAAATCGAGGTTATAGCTATATAGATTAATATAACTTTATAGTCATTAATGTTTTGCTTTTCAACTCTAATATATATGAAAATATAATATATATGTATATATGAAAGTATATGTATACAAACTAGTATATATATTCTAGTTTTTTAACCACAGTATTTTTCATTTATGCAATAATTCAAAGTTTTAATCATTATTTTATTATAACACTCAAAACCAAGTATGACTTAAAAAGTGAGAATTATAAATAGATTGAGAAAAATTTAACCCTTGATTCTCCATGAATAAAATTAAGATTATGGAGCTTTTTTATCTTCATAATCTATGTACTAAAAATTGTTTTACTGGCATTTAATTAAGCTACTTTACATTTCTGATTCCTATTTGTATTATAAAGAATTCAATTTATATATTTGCATGATAGAGAAGAAACAATTCTGATATTCAATAAAAATAGCCAAAACTTAGGTACCATACTCTATACATACAATAGCAAAATATAGATATATAGGTAAAATAACAAAACATGCATATTAAATATGTATTTTGAAAACAAAAATACAAACATGTTCTTTCAGTATACATTTTTCAAGATAGGAGATATTAGGTATCTTAATCAATGACTACTGGAGATTTTGAGGTTAAACCAAGTCTTTTGTGTGGTCACCTAAGATATACAATGCCTTTCTACAGAATTACAGCTTTTAATTCAATATTGTTTTATGAGGAATTAAAACCTAGCTTCAAAACCAATAAGACCTTGTGTAGCTTCTGTAATTGAATGGGATATTTGAAAGAGGGTAAAGGTAAGTGCAAATGAGAGGGACGTGAATCATGGGCTCAGGCTGCCTGAGGATCCACTGTTGAACTTACTTGAGTATAACTCCTTGAGTATATTCCTCTCCATCTTTGTTCTATGAAACTAAAAAGTTAAATCCACTGCACCCCAGTACACACAACATACAATAGAAAGAAATGCACAATTAATTGCTATAAAAATTATTTTTCAAAAATGAAAAATGGAGCCGGGCGTGGTGGCGCACGCTTGTAATCCCAGCATTTGGGAGGCTGAGACCGGAGGATCCGGGTTCGCGGCCAGCCTCAGCTACCTAGTGAGGCACTCCGCAACTTAGTGAGACCCTGTTTCAAAATAAAGAATAAAAAATAGGGCTGGGGGTATAGCTCTGAGGTAGAATGCCCCTGAGTTCAATCCCCAGTACCACAAAAAAAAAAAAGAAGAAAAAAAAAGAAAAATGGTAGGCATAAGGGAGTTAATGAATATTCTGAAATCCACCTCAGCAAATGGTGTGCATTCCTTGGTTAAGTTCCTCCAAGGAGTGTATCTTTCTTAAAGTTTACCAAAATGAACCATAGACTCTTGTGTATAAATTAGCAAGCTGATTCTAATGTGCATATAGAAAAATAAAAAGACATAATAGAAAATCAATATTTTCAAAGTACAAATATGAGGGTTTACGTGATTAAAATACACATATGCATACAAGTCAAGAGAAAGATTCATATTTGTTGGTGAAGCACCTTTAACAAGGCTCTAGAATTAATAATAAATCTGGTTTACAGATTTAAGTTGGCAGATCTAAAATATTATTCTTGTATACACCCTCTTTTTGATAAAGGAATTTGATAACATATTTTAGTAAAGTAAGAAAATGAGCCCCCAAAAAGGGGGAAATAGAGTCCACAAAATAGGAAAAATAGAGAAAATGGGCAAAAGAGAGAAGCAATTTAAAATCCAGGAGGGTCAAATATATTAAAAATTACTGAAAGAAATCTGATTAGATTAAGTGAAGGAAAACTTACAGAAGATTACCTCAAGGAAAAATATACAACTTATGTTTGACCATTTGGAAGATAAGATCAAGAGGAGCTAGACATATGTACTAGAAAAATGGAAAGATTAATAATAGGTCTCAGTATATGAAAATTTGATGCAAATGCCAACTCTAGGGGAAACAATCTGAAGAAATATTTTAAATTTTAGGAAATATAACAATAATTATATTACTGGACTCAACTAAAAATGCTGCTCTCTGTGTAGATTAAGACCTAATTATAGGCAGATTCATTATTATGTTCCTTTCTATGTGGAAGGTAGAGATAAATTGGGGGAAAAAAGAGATTTCAGATAAATGAGAAGCGATACCTGTAGAAAAATGGAAGAGAATTTGGGGAAGGCAGTGGGGAGAGGCAAGGGGAGATATGATCACTTCACATTCATTACATTCCAGTATGCCTTTGATTTCAGTCTGATGAAATGTCTCTCTCTAAAGGAAGTCCATCAAAATCATATCTAACAGTTCTGTCACCACAACAAATATCAGTTTTTTTTTTACTAGACCTTTTATCAGCATTTAATACTGAAAACTTAACTTTCTTTTTGAAATTTTTTTTCATGTTTCAAATGTTTCATTTCAGGCACATTTTATTTTTTCTATAATTTATTTTCATCAATCAAGTTCTTTAATACTTGCCCTAGACTGTGTTGACTGACTTATTCAATTATTTTCTCTATTAAGAAAACTCTAGAAATATTCAATTACTAATTACACAGATGGATCTCCAATATGATTTCTGTAGCCAGATAACTACTGAACTTCACATTGATAGAGATAAGGAATTTACCACACTTTCATTTATATCAAAATATTTCATACAACACACATTCAGAAACAACTCACATTCCTCCAACAAAGAGACAATTTATGTTTTTTTTTTGTTTTTTCAGTGAGTGGTGCTGACATCCATCTTGCTACCAAAAGCAAAAACTTAGGAATCATATCAGGCATGGTGGTACATGCCTGTAATCCCAGAACTTGGGAAGCTGAGACAAGAGGATTGCAGTTTCCTGGCCAGCCTCAGTAACTTAGTGAGGCCCCTCGCAACTTAGCGAGACTTTGTTTTGAAGTAAAATAGGGCTGGAGGTGTAGCTCAGAGGTAGCATGCCCCTAGGTTCAATTCCCAGTAACATAAAGAGCCATAAAGAGAGAGAGAGAGAGAGAGAGAGAGAGAGAGAGAGAGAGAGAGAGAGAGAGAGAGAGAGAGAGAGAGAGAGAGAGAAAGAGAAACTTTCATGTTTCCAAAATAACTTTTACCTGGAACCACCAAGTCTGACTCCTAAAATCCATTTTACAGTATACATTTCTTCAGAAGAAACTGTACTGACTCCATGCTGTATCCAGCTCCACAATTACAGTTCTAAATCACCTGGACAGTTTCTGGGTGGATGATTGTCTTTCACTGATACTCTTCACTTTGCTTCTACCTTTGCGTCTTCTAATCAGTGCAAATGCCACACCAAGAAAATTGCCTGATAGGTAGTATAATATGATTGTCGACAAGAAATTTGAAGTCATCTAAGTAAAAAATTAAATAAGCACACTGACAGATTCTCCAACCAATTGTCTCTATTTTTTTGTACTAGAAAATGAACCCAGGGATATTCTACCTCTGAGCTACACTCCCAGCCCTACTTTATTTTTTTATTTTGAAACAGGATTTTGCTAAGTTGCCGAGGCTGGCTTCAAATCTGTAATCCTCCTGTCTCAATTGCTTCTATTTTTTTTCACTCTGGTTTTGACATTTCTGCTGAAATTGCATTCTTATAAACAATGAAATCTCTAAGAGCATTATATATGAAATTGGTCATAACTTTAGAGAATCTTTCAGTAGAAATTAACATGAGCAACTATAAATTTTTCATAAGCCGTAACTTTCATTGATTTGTACCATTTGCAAATGATTGTTTTGGAAGAGTGCATAAACTAAATGGGAGGCAACCAGTTTATTAAGTGTATTCTAAGAACTATGACTATTTTCTTAGGAAGATTCTATAAATTTTGCAAGTACTACTAGTGTGTAAGAAAAAGAAATTAAACATAATTAGGCACTTTAATGTTATCACTAATACTATATATTCCCCAAGTCAAGTAGAAATCCAATTTGCTTGATAGAATGTCAGCATTACATTACTAGTCATCAAAATTTAAGAAAATTGTATTGTACACTTGGGTCAGGTGCTCTAGAGAACTCAGGCTCTCAGTCATAAGGTCAATTACATTTGTGTCATAAGGGTTGTAAATAATAGGATGAAATGACTTCAGAGCATATATTCTGGTATATGCTATTTCAATTTAGAGAAAATAACACTAGCCTATCACTGATTTCATTTTAGGATGTAATTTGTGTAAGCAAATTTGGAGGGTTCATGTTATAATCTATTTGCAGTCTTTGTTTAACATTTTCAAGTTAAAATATATGAACTGGGAAAATATGTGCCATACAAAATTACGACGGTAAATTGGAGCAGAAATGTGATGGCAGGCATTATTTTTCAGCAAGTCATTGAGTAAAACATTAAAGCCATGCCAAGTACACAATCTTTTGTTAAGGCTGATTACATTGCAGATTATAAAATGCCCTAATAGAACCAATAAATTAGACCTACCTTTCTTAGCAGAAAGTGACTAACAATATTCTGTTGTTAAGGTAAGCAGAATAAATGTCTAAGAACTTAGCCAGAAGGCTGAAATTTTAATTAGTTATTAAGGTGTTCAAGTTAATGTAAATCAGATTTGCCTTTTCTAGCTCAAGAATCTAGATTGATTGTGGCATTAGCATTGCCATTAAATCTTGAATAAATACTAATTTGCCAGCACTTGCAAGAATTAAGCCTGGGGAAAAATTTTTTTAAATCTTGATAGATTATTTTTGTTAATCATCAAGCTCTTCCTTTGCCTTATGCTCATCAGAGGTATATCTTGTGTGTGTGTGTGTGTGTGTGTGTGTGTGTGTGTGTGTGAGTGTGTGTGTGGTACTGGGGATGGACCCAGAGGCATTCTACCTCTGAGCTACCCTACCAGCCTGATTTTATTTTTTATTTTGAATTGAGTCTTGCTAGGTTAATGAGAGTCTTGCTACTTGCTGAGGCTGTCCTCAAACCTGTGATTTTCCTGTCTCAGCTTCCCAAGTACTGGGATTACAGGCATGCATTACCATGCTTGGCTGAGGTGTACCTTTTCAAAACTGATATTTAAAGACTGATTTTCAAATAACATACTTTTTTAAATTGTTGATGTTAAATGATTACTTGTACTTTTTTGTATTTTTTAATTTATCTTTATATTGACTGAAAATAAGTGTCTTGACTGTGTTCCTAAATAAGGCCATGTCTATTCTCAAATTAAATATGCAACAAATATCTGAATAAGGAAAGCAATCTACCCTTTCTAAAATTTCAAATTAAATTCCTTAATTTTTAATATGCCCATCTCATATATATGTTCACATATAAATGAAAATTTAGAAAACAGCTGATTTTTAGGACACTAGAAAGAATTTTTTCTTCTATTTTCTCTTTAATATTTATCATTTTCCTTTTACATGCTAGATCTCTAAATACTAAAACATCCTATCTATTAACTCACCTGATCCTCATGAAATAATGTAAGTGCAATGTTTCAACCAACGACAAATGAAAAAACCTAGGGGCTCCATTATTTAATATCTTGCCCAAGGAAACAGATTTGTCGTTGAAAATGATGCTTTTTAGGGTTAGTGCATAATGATTAAGATCATTGGTTGCAAAAATTAGAATAAATAGTAGTAAATCTTACAACTCTTTTGGATATATAATGAGATAATTCACATAAATGTTTAAAATATTGTCTTGCACACAGTAAGCATTCAATGTGTACTAATATAACCAATATTTGGAGTTAATAGTTAGGTTATTTCAATTTTACTCCCACAAATGTAATGATATTTTTGAAGCACATATCAAACCATTGGAGATGTATGCATATTTTAAGACTTTTTACAAATTGTTGTTCTTTAAATATTAATTTTAAAGATCATGTTGAAAAATTCTGACTAGGAAGGTGTTTTTTCCCCAAAATTACTTATAAAGTATAAAAGCAGTTAAGCTTCCCTGTTTTTGCTTGCATCCATTCCCACTTATATTTTAAAGGGTGACAGTGGTTCTTAGATTGAACTAGGAAATCACAAAATCAGAGGCAGGAAAACCACCAGGAGTCTATTGAAGATATGCAGGTGAAAAAGAGTGGTGGTAAAAAGTAGTACTCATATTGTTGGTGTATTTTACAGATAATGTGAATTAAATTTTCTCTTGGACTCAATTCATGGTATAAGAGAACTAGAAGAGGTTAGGAAAATTCAAGTATTAGTACCTATACATTGGAAAGTTGGTCCTATGGTTTTCTTCTAGTAATTGCATAATTTATGGTTTGATTGCTAGGTCTCTGATCCATCTTGAGTCGACTCCCATGCAAGGTGAGAAATTGGAGTCTAATTTTGTTCTTCTACATATGGATAATATGGATATCGATATCCAGATTTCCCAGTGTGACTTGTTGAAAGGCTGTCTTCTCCAACATCTGTTTTTTTTAGCACCTTTCTAAAAAGATCAACTGATTATAAGTTTAAGGATTTTTCTTTTTGTATTTTCTATTCTCTTTCCTTGGCCTACGTGCTATTTATTGTGCTAATACCATACTGCTTTGTTACTATATCTCTGTAGTGTAATTTAAAATAAGGTATTGTGATGCCTCTAGTGTGGTTCTTATTGCTAAGAATTGCTTTGACTATTCTGGGTCCTTTTTTTTTGTACAAATCTTAGGACTTTTTTTCTAGTTCTGTTAAAAAAAATGACATTGATGTCTTCATAGGAACTGCATTGAATCTGAAGGTCACTTTTGGTAGTATGGTCATTTTGTTGATATTTATTCTGCCTGTCCAAGAATATGGAAAGTCTTTCTATCCTCTAAGGTCTTCTTCAGTTTCATTCTTTAGTGTTCTATCATCTTCATTATATAGGTATCTTACCTTCTTGGTTAGATTTATTCCTAAGCACTGTTTAGGCTATTGTGAAAGGAATTGCTTTCTAATTTTTTTCAGTGGATTTATAGTTGGTGCATAAAATATGTATTCATTTTTATAAATTCATGTTTGTATCAAGCTGCTTTGCTGAATTTGTTTATCAGCTGTAAGAGGCTTCTGGTTGATTTTTTGGATCTTCTAAGTATAGAATTGTGTCATCCACAAGCAAATAATTTTAGTTCTTCTATTTGTATCCTTTTAATTTCCTTCTCCTGCCTTATTGTTCTGGCTAGAATTTTAAGTACTATATTGAATTGGAGTGGTGATAGTGGGCGTCATTGTTTCATTCCTGATTTTAAAGAGAGTACTTTCAATTTTCCCCAAATCAATATGTTATTGGCTTTGGGTTTATAGTAGATTGTTTTTATGATGCTGAGCTAAGATCTTTCTATCCCAAATTTCTTCAGTTAGTGTTTTTAACATGAATGAGTGTTAGATATTGTCAAATACTTTTTCTGCAAAGACTGAAATGAAAATGTATTTTCTCCTTGGTTCTATTAATGTGATGAATTACATTTATTATTGACTTACCCCTGTTGAATACTATCAAATGAGGTATACATTGTATATAAAGCATAATTTTGATAGATGTAGTTTTATATTTGGTGTAAGATAAAATTGGAAACTTTTTGTAATGTAGTTATAGTTAGTATAAGGCTGTTTATCGGAATCAAGATTGTCTCAGAAAGTTGACAGATTCTCAGAATTGATTGAGATCTTGTGACAAATGGGCATTTTATGTACATTTATAGAGATTCAGAGGGGCTGAAGCAGAAAGTGAGGTTGAGGTGTTCTGTTTGTCATAAAACAGGATCTAATGTTTCCCCACTGCTCTGAGTTTTCTACATTTATCTCTGCTAGAAGGATATACTTTACCTCTGTTTCTAACTTCCTTCTCAAAAAACTCATGAACGTAATAAAAAATTACCTAATTAATGTTTTGCCCCTCTTGGAATGTTTGACTGAAAAGAAAAAAAAAAAAGTCCTTAATGTAAAGAGCTTTAATTATCAAAAGAAGCTTCACTTTGGCAATGATAAGATCTTTTGTATCCATGAGAGAAGCATGCTTCTCCTTTGAACTCAATCATGAAATATATATAATTATAAAGTAATTGAAAATACATAGCTTCAAGGCCACCTGCTGTTGGATAATAGATATGAAGCAAGCGTTTGGGGCTAGACTCTTTGTAATTTTTGTGGTATTGTTGGAAATGTAAGAATCATTCTGAAGTAAAAAGATAAGCAGAAAGAACAGTCACAGTCAAGTCCAACATGACTTATTCCTAATATTCATCATGCATTCATTTTAATTTTTATGAAAAATCTTATACCAAGGCATTCATTCAACTACAATGGTCATTGAGTGTGCTATATGCCAAGGTCACGGTGATGAAGAAGTTAGGCTCCATATGTAGAATAAGCTTATAAGCATCATGGAAGAGCAATATGTTTGGAAAACTTTGAAATAGAATATACCTAATGTGGAGGCTGAAGGAAGATGGCAATGGAGTAAGGACTCCTAGATGAGCGTGTCTCTAACTCATCCCGGGGAGCTCTGACCTGAGCAGGAGTCCACACTGCATACTACCCTGATGGGAGGTGTTAACTAAAGACAAAGAAACTCAATAATACCTACAAAGCCACCATTAAACACCCAAGCTGAAAGAGGAAAAAAGCAACCAACCAGAGACGTGAGAACAATAGCTGCGGACTGGGTCTGTGGACCAGCAGGAACCTTTGGAAGAACCAAGAAATCTTATCATCAACAACTTGAGGCCTACTTCACAGATATTGAAACCGCAAACCACAGAATCACACAGCCCTGTGATGACGGGAGGGAGAAGGATGGCCACATCCAGGTCCCCATCCATCCCAATCACTGACCCATCATGCATCAGACAACATGAGTGAGTACAGCATACTCATGGGATAACTGAAAGGAGCTCCTCCCACCCCCCAAAAAAGAGGGGCTGGGGACAAAATCAGCCTGTGGCTGTGGATGCACATGGACCACTGAGGATTATATCAGGTCTGAAAGTTATAGACCAACCCAGCCTTTTCTATGGAGAGTGAAACACTTGCACTGGGACAGGCCCCAGTGGCACTTGGCACCCACGCAGACAGAGAGACACAGAGCCAGGTTCTCACTCACTGCAGGAGACCAAAACATTGGGGCTGGAAACTGTCATCATTGCTATAGGTTACTGAGCAATTGAGAATGCTTGGAATATGCTCAAGAACCTACTATAATAAGTAGACCTTAAATAACTGAAAGTATCCACACAGAACCAAGATGGTGGCAGAGCCCAAGTGCAAACATTTTTTTTCTTTCTTTCTTTTTTTATTGTTGAGACTGTACATATATGTACAGACTGTATATATATATATATATATATGTACACACATACACATATATATGTATATACATGTATAAGTAATATATATTTCTCTTTATCTATCTATCTATCTATCTATCTATAGCTATCTATCTATATATTTATCTTTTTGTTCTTTGTTTTTGCTGCTCTGTACTTGTATATTTGTAGGGCTTTTTCCCCTTTTATGAGTTTTATTTTCCCCTCTTTCCTACCTCTTCCCTTCTTTTCTTCCTTTTTTTCATTTTTTCTCTATTTTGTGGAGCAGGTATTGAGCCTAGGACTTAGAGAATGTTGGGTAAGTGTTCTGGGCCACATCCCTAACTCCCAGCCTAGTAGAACCTCCTCCCAGCAACTAGCAGGGCTCAACCCCTCTCTGCATCTCCTCCCTAATCTACCTCATTAGCAAAGTAGGAGATAGAGCAGGCCTGGGAGTAGGCTTGAACAAGAGCTTCTGAAATGCCTCCACATCTCTTCTAAGCAATCCTCAAATCAAGAAAAAAAAATAAAAATTGGCAGGGAAACAAATATTCAAAGCCATAAGAGAAAATGGTTCTATTTCAACAAAGAATTTACTCACTTCCAATTAAGCAACTCTTAAGGTTTCCTTTTTATATTTTATTTATTATTTTATTTTTATGTTCTTCTCCTCTTGTGTGTGTACATGCAAGAGATTGTGTTTGTCTGTCAGACTCATAGTGAACCTGTCTGCCAAGTGCCTTGTATTAAATCCATTTTGTACCACTATACCTAAATATCCTACATTGTCTACTAGAATTCTCCTTTATTTTCACTCTCTCTAATCTTTACTATAAATTACCTAACTACACTCAAACTCTTATTCTGCTTGATTCTACTCTGTACTTTACTCTATTCTTACAGATTCCCAGAACTTAACACTTAACCCATCAGCATCACCATTGCAGTGGGCAGACAAAGCACACGAGTAAGTGCAACCTAATACTGATGATCTACAGGCAAAACAACAGCAGGGTGATATGGGACACAGACTTCAAAGTCAGTATTAAAGAATGATAAATACACAATAGAAATCTGAGAATACCCATATAGTAGAGGCTATTGAATTATAAAGCATACTTCAAAGTAAATATCTACTTCTATAATAGGATACGATAAAGGGAGAGAGATTAGACATAGGGAACCTAAAGAGTGAAAGGGAGATATCAAAAGCAAGAAAGATAAACTTAAGAAACATGAAGTCATGAAAAATAAGAATAGTAGGGAAAAAAGAGTCCCACAACAACAAAATCTGCCAAAACAGAATAGCAAGGATTGCTAGAAGGACAACTCAGAACTTTAATAATAGAAATGATAAAGGATTTCTGAAAAGAGTTCAAAGAGAGCCTGAAATAAATGAAGAATCAAACAAAGAATCTGATGCCCTGAACAGGAATCAAAAAGAAGCTCTAAAGGAAGTAAAATATGCAATAAATGAAGGGAAGATATCAATACAAACTATCAACAGTAGACTAGATGACATGGAAAATAGAATCTCACTCTTAGAAGATGATGACTTCCAAAATGAACATATACTAAATAATTTAGAAAAAACAAATTGACAGTATGAGTTGGACATTGAAGAGATCTTGGCTAACTTTAAAAAATAAACCTAAGAATAATAGACATAGAACAGGGTATAGAATCACAAACCAAAGAAATAAAAATTTGTTTCAGAGAAGTAATATTAGAAAATTATCCAAATATAGAAAGCAAAGTCAACACAGAATTACAGGAAACATATACAACCCCCATTAGATAAGATCAGAGAAAAGATTCACCATGCCACATAATTATCAAGTTGAGTAGTGTAGAGGCTAAGGAGAGAATGTTAAAGGCAACAAGAGTAAACATCCAAGTGATATTCAGAGGCAAATCAATAAGAATCACTCCAGACTTCCCAAACCAAGTCATGAAAACCAGGGGGCCCTGGAGCAACATATACCAAACTCTGAAAAAAAACAAAACAAAATTTCCAGCCAAGACTACTCAATCCAGCAAAGATACCTTTCAAGTTTGATGAAGAAATAATAAATAATCTTCCATGACAAACAGAAGCTGAAAGAATTTATATCTTCCAAACTAGAACTAGAGAAAATACTCAAAGAGATAAATAACAAAGAAGAAACAATACATAAAAGCCAGGACCAGAGAAACAATGATTTCCAAAAATTGAACAACCTAGCATAGAACAAACACTATCTCAAAAAGAACTTACAGCTCAAAATGTTAGAAATTAAAAATAATCTCTCAATAATCACTCTGAATAGCAATGGCTTCAACTCCCCAATCAAAAGACATAAGGTAGCAAAATGGATTAAAAACCAGAATCCATCCTATATGTTGTCTGCAAGAAATACACCATACAAGTCAAGATACTTAGAAATCAAAGGTGAATGGCTGGGACAAAGAAATTTATTCTAGTGGAACTCAAAGACAAGCAGGACTAGCAACTCTGATATCAGACAAAATAAACTTCAAGGCTAAACTTATCAGAAGAGACAAAGAAGGTTTTTGTTTTTTTGGTTTTTTTACTGTTAAGAGGAACTAGAGAATATAACAATAGTCAACAATTTTGCCCCAAACATAGGTGCAACCACTTTCATAAAACAATACAATATTAGGAGACTTCAACATTCCTCTCAAACAACTAGATTGATCTTCCAAGCAAAAAGTCAGTAAAGATACCTCAGACCTAAGTAACACCATAAACCAAATGAAACTACTAGACACATACTGAATAGTCCACCTAACTACAGCTGAATCTACATTGTTTCAGTTGCTTACAGAGCCTTCTGCAAAATAGAACATATCCTGAACCACAAAGAAAGCACCAACAAATTAAAAAAATGTGACATAATCCCCTGCATCTTTTCACACCACAATTGAATGAAACTAGGAATCAGCTATAAGAATACCCAGAGAAACCTCATAAATACATGGAAACTGAACACCACACTGCTAAATAATAATGATCATAGAAAAAAGAAGGGGAGAAATAAGAAGTTCCTAGAAACAAATGAAATTAGAAACACAACATATCAAAATTTCTGGGACACTTTGAAGGCAGTATTAAGAGGAAAATTCATAGCACCAAGTACTCATATAAGAAGAACAGAAAATTACCAAATAAATAACCTAATGATACACTTCAAAGTCCTTGAAAAACAGGAATAGTCTAATCCCAAAGCCAGCAGAAGACAGAAAACCATTAAAATCAGAGCAGACATCAATTTGTAGAGAAAAAAATACAATAAATCAACAAAAACAAAAGCTGGTGTTTTTTTTTTTAAAGCTGTTTAAAAAAACAAAACAAGATACATAATCCAGTAGCCAACATAACCAAAAGAAAGAGAGAATCAACCCAAATTATCAAAATAAGAGATGAAAAAGGTAATATTACTGCACAGAAATCCAGAGGATTATCAGGAACTACTTTGAAAAATCATACTACAACAAAATGGAAAACCTAGAAGAAATTGACAAATTTCTATACACATACAACCTTCATAAATTGAATGAAGAAAGTATAGAAATTTAAACTGAACAATAGCAATCAAAGAGATTGAAGCAGCAATAAAGAACCTATCACCTTAGAAAAATCTCATGCTTTGATAGTTTCTCAGGCAAATTTTACAAAACCTTTATAGACGAGCCAAGCCCCATACAAGACAACTCGAGAAAAGAAAACTACAGGTCAATATCATTGATGAACTTAGATACAAAACTTCTAAACAAAATGATAGCAATGTGCATTAAAAAACACGTCAAGAAAAGTATACACCATGACCAAGTTAAGTTCATCCCAGGGATGTAAGACTGGTTCAACATACAAAAAACAATCCATGTAATTCACCACATAAACAGAACTCAGGACAAATCACATGATAATTTCAATAAAAGCTGCATGTGCGTTTTACAAAATCCAACACCTATTCATGCTAAAAACACTGCAGATAATCAGAATATAAGGAACATATCTCAACATCATAAAGACAGTATACAACATCCCATAACCAACATCATATTGAATGGGGAAAAACTAGGAGAGTTCCCCTTAAAAACAGGAAGGAGACAATGATGTCCAATATCACCACTCTTTTTCAATATAGTACTTGAGATTCTAGCTAGAGCAATAAGACAAGAGAAGAAAATCAAAGGATTACAAATAGGAAAAGAAGAACTGAAACTATGTCTATTTCAGATGACATGATATTATACTTAGAAGACCCAATGAACTCAACCAAAAGGCTTTTAAAACTAATCAATAAATTCAGCAAAGTATCTGAAGATAAAATCAATCAAAAAAAATCAGAAGATTTTCTGTATCCCAACTATAAATTCACTGAAAAAGAAATCTAGAAAACATTTTACTCACAATATCCTCCCAAACAAGGAACACATCTCAACATCATAAAGGCAATATACAACAGGCCCACAGCCAACATCATATTGAATGGGGAAAAACTAGGAGAATTCCCCTTAAAAACAGGAAGGAGATAAGGCCATACTATATGGACAGGAGGTATTTTATTTTAGGAGGTAAAAGACCTCTACAAGAAAAATTATAAAACATTGAAAAAAGAAATTTATGAAGATCTTAGAAGATGGAAGTACTTCTGCACAAAAACTGACACATAGATCAGTGGAGCAGAATAGAAGACTCAGCCAGAAATTCACACAATTACAGTCAATTGATTTTTGACAAAGGGGCTAAAACATACACTAGAAAAATGAAACAACAAAAGGTGTTGGCAAAATTCATTATCTATATTCAGAAAAAATGAAAATAAACTCTACTTTCTCACCCTGCACAAGTCAATTCAAGATGGATCAAAGCATGGGAATTAGACATGAGACCTTTCAGCTACTTGAAGAGGGCATAGGTGCAATACTCTAACCCATAGGCATGGGTAAGAATGTCCTCAACAGGATCTCAAAGGCACAAGAAATTAAAATAAGGATCAATACATTAAACTTAAGAGCTTCTGTGCAGCAAAGAAAACTATAAAGAGACAACAGAATGGGAGAAGATTTTTGCCAGCTACTCCTCTGATAGAAGACTAATATCTGGAATATACAGAGAACTCAAGAAACTCACTGCCAAAAAAAAAAAAAAAAATATATATATATATATATATATATATATATATATATATATATATATTTATATATTATATATATATTTATATATATATAAAATCCTAAAATTATATAAATATATAAAATGGGCAAGTGAACTAGATAGACACTTCATAAAAGAAGAAATACAAATGGCAAATAAATGTATGAAAAAATGTTCAACATCATTAGCAATCAGAGAGATATAAGTCAAAACTACCCTGTGATTTCACCAAACCCCAATTATAATAGCAATCATTAAAAACACAAACAACAAAAAATACTGACAATGATGTGTGGAATTAGGAACTTTAATACATTGTTGGTGAGACTGCAAATTAGTGCAACTATTTTGGAAAACAATATGAAGGATCCTCAGGAGAATGGGAAGGAACCTACCATATGAACCAGCATTACCACTCCTGTTTACCCAAAAGAATGGAAACAAAACTACCAGAGTCATTCATGTATATCTATGTTTATAGCAACACAATTCACAATTGCCAGACTAAGGAACCAGCCAAGATGTCCATCAACAGATGAATGAATTATAAAACTATAGGATGTATAAACAATGGAATTTTACTTAGACATAAAGAAGAACAAAATTATGTCCTTTGCAGGGAAATGGATAGAACTGGAGAATATTATTCTAAATAATATCAGTCAGTCACAAAATGTGAAAGGTTGGATGTTCTACCTCATATGCCTAAGCTAGGGAGAAATTGGGACAGAGGAACAACTCCAAAGAAGAATAAATCTTAGTGGAGTGAAGGAGGAAAACTAACTGAGGGAGACAGGAGTGGGGAGGAAGATTTGAAGAGGGAGGCACTTCAGTGGACATGAGGTACATACACAAACTTATCAAAGTCAATTACTGTGTTGGGTATGGGAAGGTGGGGAGTGAGAGGGAGTGGGTAGGAACTAGAGAGGACTCAACAAGTGCTGTCTGCATATATGTCTTTATCATCCTGAACTTCAGCAAGATGTATGACAACAATGCACCAATAAAAAAAATTAATATTTTATTGTTTTGCCTAACATTGAGACATTCCCATATTGCTAGAATAAATATCACTGAATCATGGGAATTATTCTAGCCTGTGTAACACAAAATAGACTTTGTTTACTAACACTGGGTTTTATTTGTTAACACTTCATTTAGAACTTTTTTGTTAATATTTGTAAGTATGATTCTTTTTTTATTCAATACTTCTTGGATTGAGTTATCTTCAATGTTGTGCTCACTTCACATCAACAAAAACAACAAAGTTTTCCTTATTTCCTTTCAGTTTATTTAAGTGCACTGATTTCATTTATCTTTGTAGAAATACCATAGAATCTTATGCTATATGTTTAAAATTCTCAGCTGGACATGGTGGTACATGCCTGTAATCCCAGTACTTGGGAGGCTGAGGCAAGGGAAACACAGGCTCACAGCTAGCCTTAACAACTTATCTTAGTAAGACCCTGTTTCATAATAAAAATAAAACAAAATAGGTCTGGGGTATAGCTCAGAGATTAATTCCCCTGTGTTCAATTTCTAGTGCCATAATAATATATAAATAAATAAATAAATAAATAAATAAATAAATAAATAAATAAATAAATCTCACCATTTCTTTGGAAACAGATCTGTGTGTTTGCACTTACATACATACATACACACACACATACACACACACACACACACACACACACACATATATATATATATAACCTCTCTTCTTGTATATCTGTCTCATAATACTTGGTGAGTTTTTTCAACATTGACATTTTTTTTTCTGATAAGCTACTTTCAAAATACATTTTTAATATGTGCTTGCTCTGATTTTTCTTTTTATTCCTCTTTTGCAAAAAAAAAAAAAATAGCTATTTCTCTAGACCTCTTTCCAATCCAATAAAGACTGTTTTGATTATAGGAAGAAAATGTTCAAATGGTTTCTTGCTCCTCTGATTCAATATTGTGGAGTGTTCACTGTGAAATAAGTTGACCTTTCTTTTCCAGTGATTCTCCTGAAAGATTGTTGCATAGTTGGTGAGATCTGTCATTCATTAGTAATTGCAATGGATTTACTGTGATGCAGCTGTGTCCCTTGGTTCTTGGTTAGCACGAGAGAAGTTTGCTTTCCTAACCGGCATGTCACAGCACCAAAACCCCTTTTCTCCACTGCCCTAATGATTTGTGGATTCCTCTTCATATTTCACAATTGTGGACATGTTCACTTATTCCTACTTTCTTTGAATTTCTGACTCCCTCTCTAGTAGTGTGGTTTGTCTGCTAGCCCAGGATCCCTATCTGAGGCTGCCTTCTGCTGATGATTCTCTTTGTTCCCTTGCTTGCTTGCTGGATTCTCCCCAATAGTTCTACAAATCCTTACCATCCCTGCCCATCCCTTCTTCCTTCCTCCCTGGCTTCTCTGCAAGGTAAGCTGGTGCTCTGGGTAGCCCACACATGGTTGAAAGAATAAAGATGGGATAAGTTTTTTAATTTTATTTTAAATATTAACTTTATGCATTTTTCTATTCTGAATTCCCTGCTGTATGATTCACAATGTGAGAGAATTCCAAATTTTTCATCAATATCACCACCAGCTGTCTTAATATAAGTTATAGAGAAATTAACTTGGTAGATACTCTAATTTTATTTATATTTGGAGGTGGAGGAGGTGGTTTTTCATTCTTTTTAGATTAAAATTCAATGTAGGCTATGTTTTTCACTGATAGTTTGCATATGTACAAGGACAAATTAGACAAAAAGATTACATAGTATAGGAGAGCAAGAGAAAGCTGAGTTAAACAACATAAGAACAGTAAGATAATTTTGCATTTTAGGTGAATGTTTCAACTCCTGTTATAAATATGCTTATGAATTTAGTGAGTTATTTCTGTTTGTTACAGTAAAACATCTTGTACATTTTTAGTAACTAGACTATTATAAGTATTACATTCTGTTAATAACTTCATTATGTATACAAAGATATGTTCTTGAAATAAAGACTACAGTTTTTGCATGACTGTGGTCACAAGAAAGTAAATATTACTTCATCTTTGCTTTATTTTGTATTGATTGTTTTCTTTTTTGTTGTAATTGCTTTAACCATTCTTATTTTTAAATACTTGTTTTCCTGCATTATAGTCCCTCCCCCCCACTCTCCCCCTTCTCCATACGGGGTATTGAGATTGGCATTGGTATTCTCACATATGCAAATAATGTCAGTGGAAGTGATTCCCTCCTCCCTCCTCTGGACCATCTCCCTGGCTCCCTGGAGTTCATCCTCCATTTTCTGAAGTCCCTCTGGTATACTGATTACTCCTTGTTTTGTGCATATGAGGGAAAACATATGACCTCTCACTTTCAGTGACTGGCTAATCTTATTTAGCGTAATGTTATCGATGGTTTCATTTTATTTTTTTAACTGGTGCATTGTAATCATACATCTTTGTTAGGTACAAGCTGCTAAAGGCATACATGCACACATTTCTCATTTAACCCTTCCCCAATTCCCATCCCATTCCCTCTCCCTCCCTCCTTCTCAGGTTCAGTTTAGTGATTGACTTTGATATGTTTGTGAAAGTACATCATGTGCATTAGGGTGTCCCCTCTCCCCTCATCACCTTCAATTAAGTCACCTTCTTTGCTCACCTAAGGATTCTCCTTTTTCATCTGGAGTCCCTCTTATGCCCCATTTTCTCCCTAGCTTCTGCATATTAGGAAGAACATACAATTTTTTACTTTTTGTGACTGACTAATCTCACTTAGCATAATGTTTTCCAGTTCCATACATTTCCCTGCAAATGACATGATTTTGTTCTTCTTTATGGCTGAGTAAAATTCCATTGTGTATATATCCCGTCGTTTTGTAATCCATTCATCTGTTGATGGACATCTTGGGTGGTTCCATAGTTTGGCAATTGTGAATTGTGCAGCTATAAACATAGATACAGTTGCATAGGTCTGATAGTTTGCTTTCCATTCTTTTGGGTAGATACCCAGAAGTGGTATTGCTGGATCATATGGTAGAGACAATTTAAAAGGTTATATTGCCTAAGTTCTGATTTAGATATCAGTATAAAACTCAAAGAATTGACACACATTTGATAAAATATACTTGTTTGATATTTCTTTGCTATACTGAAGCCTGATTTTATGTTAGCCTTATTTTCTTGTTTACAATTCTGATTTTAAAACAAACAAAAATATATCATCTCTGACAAAAATAAAAATCACCAACATTTTGTTTATTGTTTAAAACATCGGTTAACATAATTTAAATAGTACATTATTTTGTAATATGTAAAATGCGTTTGCAAATTAAGAAAAGTTGCTTATATATACATAATTAGAGACTTCAAAATGTACAAACTTATGTGACTTTTATAGACAAATAAATATTTGGATAAGTGTAGGGCTCTCCAGTAGAGCACTATTTTAAAAGACTTGTACTTCAATGTTTGATGTGATTTTGAACCCTTGTTCCAGTTAGCAAAGTTAGTAAGACTTTTATAATCATATACTTTTCAAAAATTTATTTTTCAGTGTACTAATATAAGCACATGTAAGATTAACTTTTGAGTTCATTTTTTTAAGGTTATGTGCTAATATTCATTTGGAATTATCTGGTAGCTGCTGTGTCCAGGCCACGTGCCAATTGTTGACCTGGCAAAGTCTTTAACCTGTGTAATGGTGGCTACTCTTCCATGATTATCTCACTATCATTCTAAAAGTCTCCCCTCATCTATCAACTCTGAATCTTGCAGAGGTAAATCTGCTCTTAGATATGACCTAAATAATTGACATCTGCTTTCATATCTTCTTTTCCAAAGTTACAGATGCAAATGATTCTCTTTCTCCTGAGTATTTATTTTCTGGTGACTAATCCAATAATGAATCTAATATGACCTATTGTTCTATCTATCTGAAGAGGCTGCTGTGGAAAATTGGTTCTCTGCTATAGGATCATTTCCTAAGATTGGAAATTCTTAGGATGCATATCCGATTTCACTTGTTGTGAGTCTATAATAGCAAAGTTGCCTGCACCACTGATGGCCTCACATTTCAGGTACTTTACCTCTTAAATTCAGCTCTAAACCTATTAAGATGTACACCTATTAACCTGTGTAATGGTGGCTACTCTTCCATGATTATCTCACTATCATTCTAAAAGTCTCCCCTCATCTATCAACTCTGAATCTTGCAGAGGTAAATCTGCTCTTAGATATGACCTAAATAATTGACATCTGCTTTCATATCTTCTTTTGCAAAAGTGACCATTTATGATTCTGTGCCTCTACTGTTTGTGGGTTCTCTTCCTCCTATGTTCAGTTTTTATTTTCACTTTGCCAACACAACTATGAGAATGAATATCTTATTTTCGATTTGTCAACACAACTATGAGCCATTACCTGAGCAAGGATGCTTCATTTGTGCAGTGTTGATGGTACAAAGTTTAAGGATACAGGTTTATAAACTGTCATACCTACATCCTCCCTTTGTTCATTTGAAGAACAGAAGCAAGTTGCCAAGTTGATAAAACAGAAAGCGTTTTCCCTGGGGATACTCTGATTTCATATCTCCTGGGTTACATATTAGGAGATGAAAATGGTTTTGCTTTGAAAAGTCTTTGTGGTTTAAATTTAAGTGACATAAACTGCAAATAGCCTAAAGCAAAGTTAGCTTTGATTGTTCACTTGCCTTGAATGATCTAGTCACTTTAGAAGAGACAACTTACATCAAGGGGAAAATGTTTAAAAATAAAATATGGAAGGAAGACTGGTATTTGAAAGAACACAGATTTACTTGTTGAAATAATGATTAATTTATTGGTTTTTCTGTTATTAATATTTTTATTTCCAAATTTATTATTTTTAAACTTCTGGATTTTCTTCTTGTCATTTTTCTTATTATTATCATCTACATTCTAACATTATAGAGTATGTAATCATATCCATTTATCTCAATATACTTGTAGAATAAAGACCTAGGAATTGGAGAACATATGATATTTTTGATGACATTCACTTTGTGAGTCATATGAACGTCATCAGTTCATCAGTTTGAAACTAGTGCTCATTCTACAACACCATCATTTCCCAAAGTGGAGACTCCAGAACCCAAATCAGAGCAGTGTCCCATGAGTCAAAATTACAAAGTTCTGAGAACAGCAGCTGCTCTGTGGTGATGAGAAGAGCTATTATCACACCAAAGTCAGTGAGAAAGAAAGTACAGGAGGGGGGGGGATGTTTAATTTAGTTTAGCTTAAGATTTCTTAAATTTATCCATTTTTCTCAGTTTAACAACAGTTAAATTCTAGTGTGGCCAACTTCCTTAAAACACACTTTGACAAATTTTAGAATATACCATGCTAAAAGAACACAAATATTATAAGGAATACTCAGGAAATTATTAGGTAGAGGTTTATTTTTTTTGGTAATTTCTACTAAATTGATTTACCAAAAATATCATGACAGATTATTCTTATGGTAAATGAATTACTGTGGGTCTAAAAGAATTTGAGATATATGTAAACTTATAATTCATATGTATTGCCATAAGCCATCATAAATTACAGAAAAATTAATATAGCTAAAATTGCTGCTTATTATCTCTGATAAGTCAAAACAGTAATATTAACTCAGTCTGTGACTTTGAAAATGTCTCGATTATTTCATTGCATGTGAGTTTGTGCTGACTGACAGAAGGCAGAAGAAATACATTTTAGTATACTAAATTTGAACTCTTTTGTGATAGAAATATTGATAAAAAGCCTAAGCCGTCATGATGAAATCCCTAAAACAACTGAACCCTCATATCTCACATGAACAGTTTCGAGTTAAAAACTTGGCAACCCTTTACCACTGAGGTGTGTGCTTATGTCATGCTCTTCAAGGAGAAATAAAAAGTATTGGAGTCGCCTATGTCAACCATACTTCAGAAACTGTCCAAGCTGTCAGATCAGGAACTTTATAACTTACTCCTCAGTCAGAACAGCCCCAGCCTGAGAATAGCTGGGTCTTAATGCTTTCCAAGAAATATGCTAATGGTCCTTGTGAATTCAAGGTTTGAAAAACTCAGATCCGCCGGGCGTGGTGGCGCACACCACGCCCGCTTGTAATCCCAGCATTTGGGAGGCTGAGACCGGAGGATCCGGGTTCGTGGCCAACCTCAGCTACCTAGTGAGGCACTCTGCAACTTAGTGAGACTCGGTTTCAAAATAAAGAATAAAAAAATAGGGCTGGGGGTGTAGCTCGGAGGTAGAATGCCCCTGAGTTCAAGTTCAATCCCCAGTACCGCAAAAAAAAAAAAAAAAAAAAAAAAAAAAGAAAAGCTCAGATCCCAGTATTCTTTTAAATTATGTCCTTTTACAGTGACCTTTGTAAAAGAAATTTAGCACAGGCCAGTCAGAGACACAGTCAGAGGTTTAGGAAAACAGGAAACACACATTCAAGGGGGAATGTAGATCATCTCAAGACAGAGAGAGAGAGAGAAAGAGAGACTTATTGACCTTTGGGAGTGCAGGACTCTTCCTTTATAGTAGACTTGTTGCAGGAGAGAGCTCCCCACAAGCCTAGTCTCAGAGATAAAAGAAAACTCCAGAGGGCAAAGTAGGATAAGCAGGTCTTCCTTTAATCAGCAGCAGATGACCCAGACCAGGTAATTTCCCTCTTTCTGGGCCCCGAACAAAGAGATTCCAACCCTTATATACAGTTGGTCACTCAACTTTTGGAAGAAGGGGGGGAAAAAAGGAAATGTGAGATTTATTACACTTTTACCTAGCGGGAACATGGTACCAAAAGTAGGAAGAGCACATTAACTCAAGGCCCTGTCTCAAGGCCTGACCGGGCTGGTGCTGGACTCATGGATTTGCAAGCCCTCTCTTTACTTTCTCTGCTAATTGTCAGCACACTGGCAGCTAGGGGAGGGAGCGGGAATTCCTTTTTCTTCTAGCCTAAGTCTAAATTCTTTTTTTTGGGGGGGGGGGGGTACTGGGGATAGAACTCAGGGGCTCTCTACCTCCGAGCTATACCCCCAGCCCTATTTTTTATTCTTTATTTTGAAACCGAGTCTCACTGTTTTGGAGTGCCTCACTAGGTAGCTGAGGCTGGCCTCGAACCCGGATCCTCTGGTCTCAGCCTCCCGAATGCTGGGATTACAAGCATGTGCCACCACGCCGGGCCCTAAGTCTAAATTCTTAACTAATAATATTTCCATGGCTCTAACTATTCTTTCCCATATCAGACTTTTGTCAGGAGTGGAAAGGAGGTATTTGAAGATGACCTCTGGTAGTCACAAAGTGATTTAGGGTGTTCTAGGTCCTGACCAGAACTGTCTAATCATCAGGTGTCCTTCTAAACTATTCAAAGACAACCAACAATGTTGAGCAGATTACTCTCTTGTATAGTGCCCCAGGAGATTCCCCTTTTGTGTGATCCAGTTGTCTGATAAACAGACACCACCCTAAGGATGGTCCTCTCAGGATCAATTGTAAATTCCCTGAGGACCTTTGAGTCTAAGGGGCCTTCCCACAAGCTTCCATATTAAAATTATGTTTTTATTTTTCTCCTTTTTGTTTCCTTTCTACATATTTATTTCCTCACTCCTACATCACTGGGAGCAACTATCTGAGGGGTTAATTCTGGAGTATTTTTGAGGAGGTAGCTGTGATGACAACAGGGGAAAAAAACTAAAGAAAATCTTTCTAATAATGTAGATCTATTTATGTCTTAGTGACTATATTTGTCTGCTTTATGTAATATTTTGTCTTATAAATTAATTGAAATCTATCAATTAAGACTACTTATTGAAGAAATTTTAAAGCCAGGAGCCCAAACAATAAATCCAGGAACTATGACCTGGGGAAAACTCAACTTGTTCAAGGACTTAGTTCCTGCTTTGGCTATTCCATTGTACTCAACGCCTTCTATTCTAAGTATAATCAATAATTTAGTATGTTCACTGTTTCTCCCATCAACTAGAAGCTCTTTTCTGGGTTTTTTTTTTTGTGGGGGGGGGGGTACTGGGGGATGGAACCATTCTATACCCCCAGCCCTATTTTTTATTCTTTACTTTGAAACAGGGTCTCACTAAGTTGCAGAGTGCCTCACTAGGTAGCTGAGGCTGGCCGTGAACTCGGATCCTCCGGACTCAGCCTCCCAAATGCTGGGATTAAAAGCTCTTTTCTGTTTTTATTTGTTGTTTCTTTGTTTGACTTTTATACTTCAAAATTTAGTGTGGCTCTGGGCACATAAATAGGCAGTAAAGAAAAATTTTTATTAAAAAAATCAATAACAAAGAAAAGACATTTAAATTACTAATGCTGAAATGAAGTTCTTTGCGCTTAATTTTTCTAGATATTTCTTTTCATGCATTATATTTTATATACAACTTCTTGGCCATGATATGGATGTGCTATATTTACAAGACAACTTGATTTATCTTATTTACCTGTAAATTTTTTTGAAAAACGGGTATCGTTTCTAATATTTCTGGATCCTGGCCAAGGAGGCATAGTGTTCAGCATATCCTAGGACTTCATAGATATTTTATTTAATCTTATCTTTATGACAAACTTGCTCTGTGATCTCTCTTCTGCCTGAATATCAGAATCTGAATCTATATAGTTAGAAAATAGTATTCACTTAATTCCAAGACTGTATTTCCCAATATCCATATAGCTGATTCTCCCTAATAGTTCAGCACTTTTATTGACTCAGTCAGATTCTCCTTGAATCATTCAGGATGTAACTTCATTTTTGAGAGTTAACAAGGCAGTAATTCAGAAGAGGGGGATGAACTTGTTTTTTATTACCTATAACCTCATATGAATATGTATTTGGTTTCCTTACTAGTTATTTTATTATAATTTCAAACAACTAATACATATAAGATATGTATTAAATATACTATGCCATTTATATATTTAAAGGTGTGCAATGCCTGGGAAGAGAAACTTTTTTTTTTGTTCATGATGCTAAAAGTAAAATTTATCATTTGCCTCCTCTTCCTGAGAATTCTGCTTTTAGGGCTTCTCATTAATGCTGATGTTTTATAGCATCTGCCTACTCACTTTGCAGTCGCATGTAGAGCACAAATTGGCTCAATTCATTTATACATCCTTTATTAAGTACTAGCCTGGGGAAAGCTCTCGACTGGCTTGTCTGGTGATTGCTCTGTGACAAACAGCTGAATCACTTTACTTTATCTTTGCTGGGCCATGTTTGCTTTCATAACGTGCTTCATTTGCTTCTGTCAAGTCCTCTGAACTACTTTTTGTAACTTCTTAGTCTTAATAAATACCAATCTCCAATTATTTAAACCCATATTTTTCATAGTGGAAAAATCATGCCATAGACATACTATGCCTTTAGTTCAAATGAAATACTTTTTTGTGTTTAATATTTCTTAATGTGAATCAAAACAGATTTTATCTAAGATCATACTAAAAAAAATACACTCATTATTTATGTTACTTTGGCTAGGAAGTCACAAACATTGGTATACTGTTACCTTTCATTCAAAAGAAATTAAGTGCTAAAGCTGAAAAAGTTTCTGGGAGTTTAATGGTCTGATTAAGTCTGTCAAATTTTACTGCCTACTGCGCAAGTAAAAAATAGTAACCTCATATCATATGTACTGAAAAAGCTTAAAGCATATTAGGAAAGCCGCAGCAGCACACATATTACCCTTTAGAAGGATACACAACATGTTTTTTGGGATGTTGGAGAAGCCGAAGCAAGATGTCAAACTTCACGCAAGTCCCAAAAGGTCAATGAGAAACAGCCTGGTGAGAAACACTTATGAGAAGCATCTATTCAAAGTCCAAAGGTTAGAAAGAGCACACCAACGTTGTTTAGGAAACTTCAAAAAGTTCAGTATAAAAGTAAAAAAAAAAAAAAAAAAAGTGTGTGGCTTTGATATTTATGGAAGATATCTATAGGAGACTTAGCCAGAGATTTGAGGGAAGGGTAATTACCAATTATTATATCATTTTGTCTCCGAGTATGGCTTTACTGTAAAAAGTCTTGCAAATGCATGTTATAATACAGCACAGTGGCATGTTTGGTTAAAAAACAAAACAAAACAAAAAAAACTGTGCAGAAAGATCTAGAAAGAGTTCTGGACCTATGCCCAGCTTTTAGGAACATCAATCTATGGATGAAAACAGAGTCTATGGTGTGTAAAAAGAACAGAAAGACTTGGAAAACATTGACACCCCTCTAGAAAACTGTGAAGATACAGTCAAAAAATTAGAAAAATCATGAGTAGGGATTATCAGAGAATGCAAACAAAGAACATTCCTAAGAATGCTGGAACAGACAGTCCTCACTACATTATGATGCTTACTGGTTAACCAAACCTGCCATTCTGTTTAGATATCAGTCTGGCAGTAAATTCTGGGAATTCTCCCTACCAACTCCAGCGGCTGATCTGGATGCACCAGGTTTTAGTCATACTCATCAAGGCTGTGAGAATTGGTAGGAGTAAGCAACCAGAGTTAAGATGAGCTCCGCTAAGAGCTACTTGCCACACAATTTTTCCCTTATGAAAGTGGAGTGCTGCTCAAGAAAAGAGCAACCTTCTTTCATGCCACTATTTCATGTCTTTCTGTGTTAGAGAATCTCTTCTCAGAATGCAAACGTTAGTGGCTACTCTGCAACCTAAAGATGTGCAAAGTTAATTTAGTGTTCAGACTTTGTTGACTATTGAACTCAGCTCTTGTACAAACTTACTCTGGATTTTTACATAAAACCAGTAAATACCTTTGCTATGCAAGCCACTGACAGTGTCCACGTGTGTGTGTGTGTGTGTGTGTGTGTGTGTGTGTGAGAGAGAGAGAGAGAGAGAGAGAGAGAGAGAGAGAGAGAGAGAGAGAGAGAGATTGATTCTAGTCTGTGTCCAACTGAACTATCTGATATAGATGATGTCAAAAGTTCAGCTCTTATAAAGTAGTAATGGCTGAAATAAAACCACAAGATCCAACTGTATAATGAATGTTTGAGAAATATAATTAGAAGCAAACTCTTTTCTTAATCTCAGAAATCCTCTCCACAAAGGTAGCAGAGAAATACAAGTGTTTTATTGAATAAGCATTAAACCAGAATGCAGTACACATCATAGACAATCTGCAAAGAGATTATAAAGACAAAAAGAAAAATCACCTTTTTTATGCATCCAAGCACATAAACCCATTACATCTGTGATTTCAAGATAAATGATAACCGATCGTCAAGTAAGGTGACTTGAAACACCATTTGATGAACATAGTTCTCCTAAATTTGCCTGGTAATTAGGGTGGCCATCTGTGTTAACTAATTAGCTGTATTCCAAGGAGAAACAATTGTCTCATATCTTTATTATAAGGTGTAGTTTTACAACTTGAAACACGGTGGCCAGAAATTAGACTCCTATCTTCCTACAGAAACTGGAAAATAGAGATACTATCCCCCTGGATTAGACTTTAAAATTAGGACTCCCAGGTCTTTGAGAAAGACATTCCTGGATTATAAAGATGATAAATTTTAATCTGGCTTCCAAAAGAATTTATATACATTTTTAAAGTAGGAGAAAGTATTTATAATTATAATATTTTAAAAGTAAATGTTATAAGAAAGTAGATGAAAGGGAAGGACAGAGAAGGACAGGAGGAAGAAGGAAAGAAGGAAGGAAGGAAGAAAAGAGGGAAGGAAGGAAGGAAATAAAAGAAAATAAATCTCTTTTTTAAAAAATATTCATTTATTGGTGTATTGTAACCATACATCATATTGAAGTTTAGTGCGATAGAAGCATACATTCACACAACACCCAGTGCATTATTTCCTTCTAGATCCTGCCCCACTCCATCCTCCTCCACACTCATTATAATATTGAAACTGACACCATCACAAATGTACTGGTTCGTTCAAGTCTCCCCTTTCCCTTGTCCACCTCCTTCTCCAAGTCCCCTTGCAGTCTTCTACTGAGATCTCTCTTCATTTATCTGAAATATCTTTTGTTTTCCAGTTTCTCTCTAACTTCCACATATGAGAAAAAATACATAACCCTTCACTTTCTGAGACTGTCTAATCTTACTTCCATCCATTTTCTTGCAAATGACATAATTTGCTCTTCTTTATTGATGAGTAAAATTCTATTGTGTGTGGATATCACAGTTTTATAATCCACCCATCTATTGATGGATACCTCCTTGGCTGTTTTTAGTTTGGCTATGGTGAACTGTGCTGCCATAAACATAGATACGCATATATCACTTAATATTATGACTTAATTTCCTTTGAAAGATACCCAAGAGAGGTAGAGTTGGGTTATATGGAAATTCCATACTCAATTTTCTGAGGAACCTTCACAGTGTCTATACTGGCAATCATCTTTTATTATTTTTAATAGGGAGAATTCAGAATTTTATTTTTAATGAATATTTGCTTGTATATGGAACAGATAAAAGAAGACATAAATAAGGACTTATACTGAATGTCATCATAGTTTGTAAAATATTTCTAAAACTTCTGTTCGAAAACATGTATAGTTTTAAGAGATGACTTTTAGTCATCATTCAGTACAATGTATTGGAAGTAGAATTAATTTAACTAGCTTTGTAACTCTAGTGCCTTTCACAGCACCTGATACAAGGAAAGTACATATACAATTGTGTCTATGAAAACAGAAAGTACAATGTCAATCTTAGAAAAGTAGGAGAAACAAAACTTTTGGTGAAATATTTCTATTTTTACAAAAATTTCAGGAAGCCTATATTAAACCTATCTAGTATTAACAGAAAGGATAACTTTTATCATAAGTTAATTTTGGATTATTGAAATAAAATATTACAATTTCCATGTCAAGTATTTGTCATGTATATTTGGGAAGGAATAAGTACCATATTACAAACTTCAATATGCATTGAGTATTTAATGTCAAAATTCTAATTGTTTCACTCAACGCATTTATTGTTCAATAAGATCAGAATCACATTAATTATTATTCTCACAGAAGAATGCTTAAGTAACTGTACCAGCCTTACTATGGAACCTTATTTGAAGAGCAACAATAATAAATGCATCTTATATTTGCTGTATTTACATGTCCTTACTTGCCGTACGTACTTACGTGACTGAATACAAAGAGAGGAAGATCACACTAGGGTATTGAAGGATATTTCAAATTATAACTGTTATACATATGTCTTTCCATGAGGATAATGTTTATATTACCCTCACTATGTCTTTATTACTTGAACTAAAGCTGACATTTAGTTTTATTCTAAATTTGTTGCCTCATGCTGAGATGTTTTGTTTCAAATAAATACTGTCATATATTTGAAATATTTGAATGTGAAAGAAGTACCTTTTCATTTAGGACTATTCTAAAAATTGCTGAATATATTCAGTGCTATAACCCAACTTCCTGGTTAAAAAAAATGTTCTGTAAAAGTCAGAACCTTCCTAGTAAATTCCATTGAACTCTAAATTGGACTGACAACAATTTTTCATCACCTGTCTTCCTCAGCTACTATATTCAATGTAACCTTATTCAATGTGACTTTATGCATGGTCTACTTTGGAGAATGAGAAATATTTCTCCTCCATCTCTATGACTAGTTAACCTTTTGTACAGTTTGTTCTTCATATGGGACTCATGTCGATTGAAAAAGCTATTTAAGCAGTTTTCTAAAAGGGATGGTATTATTTTTAGATGTGGACTTGTAGGTTTTGTGTAAAAATATCTGGATGAATGACCTGATTGAAGAATTTCTTCTTAATCACATGTGAAGGAAACAGGTGGCAAACACTAAAATGGGCCACCAATTTCCTGCTTCAAGTTCACTCCTTCAGGCCTTTGGCCATGGTCTTCTTCAGACCAGTCTGCATGCAGAAACTGAGGAAGGCAGAGGACTGAAAGACCAGACATTTGAGGCTGCTCTGGAGCACTGAGATAGGCAATGCTAGCTCCAGTATGACTGATAGCTTATGGGGTCCATATAACTGTTCAAAATTTTTTCCTTGCAAAGTTCATCCTCCCTCTTTCTTTCATAGATGTTAATACTAAATTGAAACTTTTACCACAAACTTGATACCTATGTCTACTTCAGGAGAAATCCATCTATGATACTTAATTGGAATGGTCTAAGAAAATAAGAACTGTGGAGCAAGATTATTGAACATCCTGCTGGCAATGAGATGTGTCTCTACCCCTGCTGCTAAGTTGGTTGCATACAATGAAGCTTTTCATCATTTTCTGTGGTGGGACAAACCAAGTATAAATTTTAAGACCTAATAGAAGAATGTTGAAAATCTTTCAGAGTTCAACTGGGACAGACTTTTGGTGGTTAGGCTAGGGAAACCCTAGAACAGAACCTGACATATAGGAAATTATATGGGATTTAATTCTGAAGAATTTTTATCAAGGGCAGCATAATATTAAAGTTCTTAAAATGAAAATGAGATTATTGCGTTATATACCCTCTTCTAAGATACAAAATTTAACACCCTGGCAAGAACTCTAGTTAGTGGTACTTCATTATCTGGATGATTCTTAGAATCATAGAAAATTTATGACTCATGATAAGTGAAGTTGAAACTCAGGTTTCCATGGTAGTGTCTAGAGTAAGGGATTAAAACAATTTAAGAACCCAGGTGTATTGTGCATACCTGTTGTGTAGAGCACGGGACACAAAACCTCAGGAACACATAAACAATAGCGCATGGAACATGAAAAAAAAAAAATCTCAGGAGCTCATAAATCAACTTGTTCAGATGTGTCAATTATACACAGCATGGGGCATAAATAACCTCTGGGAAAATGCACACTTCTGGGCAAGCAATCTTGATTTTTGGATCTTGCAGTTCAGTACAGTCTATGGTTTGGGAAATCTGGCATACGGAGTTTTTAGAAAGTGAGTAAATCACACAACTGATTCTCCTGTTCCTCTGCTGCAGGGTGCTGCTATCTGAGATGGAGAATTATGTGACTGTTAACCAACATCTCCTAGCAGGCCTGTATAAGTCAGACACTCATCATGGTAACAAATATCTGAGAAAAACAACTTCAAAGAGGAAAGAGTTATTTTGGCTCACAGTTGGAGAGTTTGAGTCTGTGGTTAGCTGTGTCCATTGCTTTGGGTTGGAGGTGAGGCAGAACAACATAATGGAAGGGTGTGGTAGAGCAAGGGAGCCAGGAGGGATGAGGATGGGGAAGCTGTAGTATAGCTGTAGTACCTTAAGGCGTGCCCCCAAGGACCTACTCTGTCCACCTAGGTTCTGTCTCCTATAGATTCTATCACTTCCCAAGACTCCATTCAGCAGGTATACCTCAATAGATTAGTCTATTGAGGAGATCACAGCCCTCGGGATACAATCATGTTCTAAGAGCTCCACTTCTGACCATTGCTGCACTGGGGATCAAGCCTTTACAATATGAGCCTTTCAGAGACATTTCAGATACAACTCATAACCCTTAAGACACCAAAAGTCCAAAACTCTTATGGGTTAGTTCCTTACAGATCAAAAGTCATTAAGTTAGGCAGGAATGGCAGTAATCTATGATCTGGTGGAGATGCTATATCACAGATTAGTTCCCAGGGGTATCGGAGGGTAATACTAGGTAGTGCTACTAGATCTGATTAGCAGGCAACCCAGACCTGTGTGACACTCACAAATGTTCTACCAGTGGCACTCAACATCACACGATGGCTGTGAGAGGAAAATTGTAAAATCATAAAGTATGAGAAAGTGCTGAGCTTTAATTAAAATTAGGTCTCTTCAATTTTTAGAAGCAGGTTGAAAATATATAGCCAATTTGCTTGAACTGTGTCCATGAGTGGCCTTGAAAAACAATGGATGGAAATCTTCCTGCTGAGTAAATTTCAGGCAATAAAACTTGATGTAACATATACAGATTCATGGGTGTTAGAAAATAGCCAGGTCTGCTAAATCAGGACAAGTAAAGAAAGAGATTGGAAATAGGAGACAGGAGATAGACATACATATGGCAGAAGCATGTGGACAGACATAAAAAATAGGAAGAACATTTGAAGATACACTATCATGCTAATAACCCCAGATAGCGACTACATTAAAGGAAAAGAAAACACATAGAGGGCATGACCATCTAGTTCCATTACCTAGCCCAGTACTGGTACTAATGGACATAGAAGTCATGGTACCAAAGATGCCCCGAAATATATGCCCCAAAGCTTAGACACCCACTTACTGACACTGATTCAGGTGCAATTATTGCCTGTTGTCCACCAATGATCAAGGAAAAAGCTGTGCTCACAAGATGTAGTGATTTCTGTAGTAGATCAGCTGCTAATTTAATGGTACGTTAACTACACTGGGCCCCTACCATTCTGAAAAGTCCAGCAGTTTATTCTTACATCAATGAACAAACATTCTTAGAATACTGTTGCTATTTTTACCTGCGGGGCTTCAGCAAAATCTTCTCTCTGAGGACTTACAGCATTTTTGTTTCTTCAGCTTGAAAATATAACATTATTCCACTAGGATGCAGTTCATATGTTTGTCAAGTTAACACTCAAAATCCCTTTTTCTTGTTGGCAGAAATGGCAGGATTTCATCTCTTTTCATTCCATTGTGTATCCGTGCCACACTTTAAAATTTATTCATCAGTCATAAGGCAAGTCTCACTTTAAGATAATCATTCTGACTACTGTTCAGTGAACAGATTAGAGAGGATCAAGACCAGATATGAGGGCATCAATAATGAGGTTATCCGAATAGTCTGTGTGACAGAAGACTGGCCTAGACTGGGTTATTGTACCTTGATCTAGAAAAGAGTGACTATGCATGACTATAATAATTTTTGTCATATAGATATAAATATCAGCACCAAAAACAGATGGTTCATTTAGGAAGAGAAAGTAGGCAAAAGGGGGTCTAAGACAACCCAAAGAATAGCAGTGGCAGTATACAAAAATGAAACACAAGATGAAAACAGGAAGTTGACACTAAGAGGACCATTTAAAGGTAAGGTTCACCAGGAGCATGAGCATTCAGGAAAGCCAAGAGAGCAGTCATTTTTTACACTGTTAGGTTTAAGTTGCTCATCTTCTATTTGTTTTCTATTCAACCTTTATTATTCATTCCACACTTCTGTGTAGGTAAAATTCTCCTACCTGCATTTTTTCAGGAAAAAGAGAAGTCACAGTCTCTTCTTTCCCATGAAAACTGTTTCACTAACTGAAATTTCATTTATTTAGATCTTGTCTTAGCTTTCTGAGATTGTGTGTGTGTGTGTGTGTGTGTGTGTGTGTGTGTGTGTGTGTGTGTGTGTTACCAGGGATTGAACCCAGAGGATTCTACCTCAGAACTACATCCCCAGCCCTAGTTTTAGTCTTTATTTTGAAACAGGGTCTCACTAAGTTGCAGAGGTCCTCACTAAATAGCTGAGGCTGCCTGTGAACCCAGATCCTCCCGTCTCAGTCTCCCAAGTACTGGGATTACAAGTGCGCAACACCACACTTCACTTTCTGAAATCTTTTAAATGATAATTTCGAGCTTACTCCACACATTTTTATGTTTAAATGAGCACAGCGGTCCCTTGTGATATTTTTTCTCTGAACCTGAAATGGAACTGACATTTGTTTACTGAACCTAGAAAAAAAAATGTAAGGACACTCACAAAGACACATTATATGTAATATGCATCTTTTCAGTAATTTTGTTGATGAGATAGAACAATATATATCAATATAAAATTCTTATTGTTAATATTGGTTTATAATCAATCGTAAGAATATGTAGAAGTTTAAATTTATTTAGGGAAATGATAAACATTTACTTGACTGATTAATTTTCAGGGGAATAAATAAACTCTGTTATAGTCAGGGCTAGGCATAGCTTTGAGAGCAATAAATGTTTTTCCTTTATATTTAATAACAATATTATTATATTACTTTTATGCCATGATAGTGCTAAAAAATGAAAAAGAATTATGAACTCAGAAGCACACAAGAAGAAATGTATTTTCCGATGTGGTTTGCTGAGAGTATCTTCATGTTGGCTTAATTCATTCGTGGGCCAAGAGTTTGGCTGTCTTTTGACTGATATAGTGTTGTCATAGCTAGTATTTAATCCACTTGCATATTAAGGTTTTGTCAGCTGTTCTAAAAGTGTCCTCGCTATTTATTTTTCTGCTTCTGTTCCTAGAAACAGAGCATGAATTATATCTAGTTGTCATAAAGCTGTAGTATCCTTTAATTTGCAAAGATTCCTCAACCTTTTCTTGCATTTCTTCACCTTGACATTTTTAGTATAGATACACAAAAGAAAACAGGCCAGTATTCTGTAGGATGTTCCTCAGATTTCAGGATTTTTAAATTTCCCCATGATTAGATTTAGCTTCTGCAATTTTGACAGGAACACCCTAGGAGTCGGGCTGCTTTCTTCTCAGTGTATTATAACAGGAGGCACATGTTATCACTTTATAATGACATGATGACACTAATGTTGGTCACTAGGGCAAGGTGTATGAGCCGGTAATCTCCAATGTAAACTCAGTATCTTTCCCTGTGTAATTAATTAGTGATTTGTAGAGAAAGTCTTTGAAATTATATAAAGAAATGACTTTCATGAAACTCTTTTTAAACAAAAATGAGCTAGCCAATCTGTCACAGACATAAGGAATGAGAACAAGTCAAATATTGAGTAAAATATTGAAGTTGCTTCTTCAAATAATGGAAGCTGACACTGCTGAGAATTGTTAAGTGCTTAAGACATTTTTTTTTTCAAATTATCAATCCAAAGGTTGGGAGACTAGAATGTGAATGTCTTTGCTCAGACATCCAACTGTTTGAGAGCTACCCTCAAGAGTTTTCATTTTGGATTTTGCCTCCCATGGGCTGAGAGGAATGAGGGCGGCTCCAAGGCAGAAACTTAAGAAATTTTAAAAAGACTATTTGACTATCTGGAGTAGGCATGAGATGGATTCTGAAAACATGTACAGATGCAGCTGAAACAAAGGAGGGCTCAGGAGACTTGGTCAACAGCATCAAAAGCATCTGCCCTGTAGATCTGCTTATTACCGAAGAGAAGACTGGTTTGCTCACAAGATCATCATATTGGCTAGGGACATTGCATCACTTTTTTATAGCATAAGGTCATTACTTTTGTGAAAATCAAGATTAAGAGGCTTTGATTAGATTCAGTGCAATTTACAGAAATGGAAAGGCATTTTTAGTGTCTATTTTGAGTACTAGTGCTAGTTAGGGTAATCATTATTTAATTTTCAGTTTATTTCAGTCTGTAAAGAATTTATCTCTCTGGCTGCAGCTCATGATGTGCAGATTTCCACATACTGGCTATATGAAAAGGTGTTAAATGTTTAACTAAGCCGGGCCTGGTGGGACACACTTGTAATCCCAGTACTTGGGAGGCTGAGACTGGAGGAGCTGAGACATGGCCAACTTCAGCTACTTAGTGAGGCTCTCCTCAACTTAGTGAGACCCTGTTTCAAAATAAAGAATAAAAAATAGGACTGGGGGTGTAGCTTGGAGGTAGAATGCTGCTTGGCTGAATCCCCAGTACTGTAAAAAAAAATGTTTAACTATAAAATAGTCATATACTTGTTCTGAAAGCACAAAAGCTTCCTCACCACCAAGCTTGGTAAAATCCCTAAGCAATATTAAGGGCCTATTCATGTCAGTGATCCTAGTATTACATTGTTCACTGACATATCTCAGTTATTTTATCCCAGCATTGTTGAGGGACATGGGAATAGGTATGAAGAATTTAAATAGTTGAGTCCACCATCATTAAATTTGGGCCAAGAAAGAGGATCTCAGATTGAGAGAAACAAGGAGTAGCATAAGAAGGCTCTAGAGAGTGTGGGTGATGCTGCGATAACAACACTCCATAGAACCTCACAGGGAGGGAAGATAAGGTTTCTATAGGTGATGGAAAAATGGAAAAGAAAGTGAAAAGTTAATATTTTGAGAATTTTATTGAAGCAATGGACCAAAATTACATTAAACAATAGACATGAGTTGATGTTCTAGTCCATTTTGTACTGCTATACCAGAATACTTAATTTATATAATAAAGAAAAATGATCTCTAATAGTCTTGAAAGATTAGAAGTTCAAGATCATTGTCAATTTGGGTGTCAGATAAGGGCCCAGTCTCTGAGTCCAAGATGGTACCCTGAGTTCAGAGAGGAACATGGCAGAGGAATGGAGAAGTCAAAAGAGAGAACCCATGTTTTTAAGGTATTTAATCCTCCTCTTTAGGATAGAGTCCTCACGACCTAATCGCCTCTCCAAATCCCAACTCCCAATACTGTTACATTGCATCACATGAGTTTTGAGAAGGGACAAACATACAAACTGCATCAATCTTCTCTTTGAATTTTGGCTTCAGAAACTCTGCTCAGGTATTGTAGGGAAACAAAATCCGTGTTGAATTTTCTTCTCTCTTGCTCTCTCTCTTTCACTCACTTCTCTCCTCGATCTCACTGTGACTTCTTAGTTTCTCTTAATCTAATTTTTTGTGCCTGTTCTTTACATGTGTCCATCCTTGACAAATCTACTACAGGCCGAGTTGTTCATCATTTGCCCTGTTCTTGTGCCTCATTTCTGTGAGGTTATTATTACTGATGGCCTAGTAATCCCCAGCTCCCTTCCTCTAGCTCAGAGCTCAGTAGTACACTGGGGCTGTATAAACAATGGCTTCTGATGTAGCATTTGGATTTTTTTTTTTTTTTTTTGCAGTACTAGGGATTGAACCCAGGGGCATTCTACCTCTCAGCTAAACCCAGAGTCCTATTTTGTATTCTCTTTATTGACAAAGGGTTTAAGTTGCAAAATGCTTCACTAAGTAGCTGAGGCTGGCTGTGAACCTGTGATCTTCCTGCCTCAGCCTCCCAAGATTGGAAATACAAGGGTGCGCCACCATACTCGGCTGAGTCATATATATATGTTTTAATAATAGGGTCCAAGATGTTCATTCTTTGCTTGCTTTTCTTGCTTAGTTCTTTCTTTTTGTGCAATTCTCTCAGCACTCCATCAGTCACCTCCATGGGCATTGCCACCACCCACAGACGGCTGTGCCTTGGCTTTAGTTGAGAGGATACACTGCTAGGGGTGTGCTCGCAGAATCTACAGCCAAACGCACTCGTTTTCATAATATTTAAAAGTAATTTTTGATTGGCACATACTAATTGTATGTATGCAGTGGTAAAATGTGATGTTTTGATCCATTGATACATTTTTTTATGATCATTTTGGGGTTATGTTAAATGTTTGTTAAACATAATCTTTTTTCTTTTTTTTTTTTTTTTTTTTTTTTTGCGGTACTGGGGATTGAACTCAGGGGCATTCTACCTCCGAGCTACACCCCCAGCCCTATTTTTTATTCTTTATTTTGAAACCGAGTCTCACTAAGTTGCGGAGTGCCTCACTAGGTAGCTGAGGCTGGCCGCGAACCCGGATCCTCCGGTCTCAGCCTCCCGAATGCTGG